>DWNR01002451.1:0-13048 GCA_018250455.1 Polygonus leo
TTTGTTTTATGGTGTCATTTATATTATTATACGCAGTATTTTTGTGTTGTGACCCCCCCCAAAATTTAGTATGACCCTCCCCCAAAATCTGAGTCTGCGACCGCGCTTGCCGGCAGACCGGCACCGACGTGCTCGAAGAGGCACTAGTGATCCCCTTTTGATTTGCTTCTGGCAAATCCCCAAAGCCAACGAAACGTAGAATGCTTCTCAGCACCTTACTCCAACTAAATCTGATAAGCGGTAGTGTTCGTTGGTCACGTAAGGATCAGGTCTACGTGACCGCTAAAGCCAGATGTGCCATTATGACATACCATAACGTGAAGATTGCGCTACATATAATCAACATAATCTAACTCAATCCATTCAATGGCTCACCTGGTTAAACAGGTCATGAGGCGGTGGCGTGTGGTGCAGCCTCAGCGCCGCGGCCCGCCTGGCAGCCGCGTCCACGTTGACCGGCTCCGACGCGCCCTCCGCCAGGTGCCGCTGCCAGATCTCCGCCGCGAGGTCACCTCGCTTCGTGTCCTCCTCGCACGTTCTGTACTGCTCGCACGACCACCAGAATCTGGTAACAGATATCAAAAATCAAAATCTAAATCAAAATATTTTTATTCAAAGCAGATTCTTTACAGATTTTCATCAACAGTCAAGAAGCTACCACCTATAAAGAGTAAAAGCAAATTGTTTTTAACTAACTGTAACTGATTTCGAAAGAGAAGGAGATTCGTAAGTTATGTTCGCATATGTATAACATGATATTGATGAAGATGTCTGATATTCTGTTTTATTGGACAGGTTATGTCTCGAGGGTGACCTGTACAAATTTGAAATTTACTCGAAATGACATCAAAATTAAAGGTGTGATTGTCTTTGTTTTATTTTGCCTTGCGAGGCTGACACAAGCAGGTATATTTCTGTAAGAAAATCTTTCTATATACAAAACTTGCTCTGCTAGTAGCTGCTCGAGACCCAGCGACCAACACCATTAAACCCAGTAGACCAAGCTCACCTAATGTTCTTCGCAGCGAACTCCTTCGCGAGGAAGTGAGTGAAGGTGTCCTAGCGACCAGCATCCATTAAACCCTGTAGAATAGGCTCACCTGATGTTCTCCGCAGCGAACTCCTTGGCGAGGAAGTGCGCGAAGGCGGCCGCGCCCGCCGGGTCCGCCAGCAGCTGCTCGAGGCCCAGCGACCAGCGCGCCACGCCGCCACCGCCGGCACCGACAGGCGCCGAACCCTCGCTTATTTGCTGTGCAACACATATAAATACATATTTAGCTAAAGTTTATATTTTAAGACAGTCGTCGACAATCTTTTGCAAGAAAGGACAGCATAATAAAAAATAAAGCTAAAGCGAAACGCTGTTCTTCACTCTAATTTCTGAAACTACATATCCAATTTTAATGACTACTGCGTATATGAGAAACTCAGTCAACTTTATAGATAAGATATTTTTAGATCGCACAACTGGCGCTGAAGTCGAGATTTTTTAAAGGTTGATGTCTGCCCGGGTCTACTTGTGTTATTATATTTGTCAATTGCGAATCATTTTAGCGTTTCTTATTTTGATTGAAGCCTCTTTGCTTAATAAACAATTTAGCAGGGAAAAGTAGTGACAACTGAATTTTAACTTCCCAGCCTCTCACAAAACAAAAAAGGGATTTCGGATAAAACATTTGATATTAAACCGGTTTTACAGGCTTTTCAGCGTGTGAAAACATCGCATCGCATATCTACACACCTGGAAAATGAAAAATACATACGATATGTTTGGTGGTAGCACAAAGAATCTAAAAATGTGCACTGAACGAGCACGACCTATGGTTCAACCGTCTTCAAATTGAAGTGGAAAGCCGAGCCCACCAGTGGGACGGCCTGGATACCCACCTTGCTGTACATGTTGCGGTGCTCGTGGTGGCGGTACGAGCTGCCGGCGCCGCTGCCAGTCGTCCAGCGCCGGAACGGCGACGACTGTTCGCTCTGTAACAAACAAACAAACAGGTTAATTATTGTTTTTTATATGACTGGGTTGCTACTTTGGGTACGTGGACTTTAGGATTGGGTTCACAGGGAAATCCGGAATTAATTAAGGTTACTTAATCCAATTCATCCGTTCAGCCTTATCTAGGCGGAGTATCAAGGTGTAACATTTTAACAGGAGTTTAACAGGAGTAACATTTTAAGATGGACATACTCCACATTTATCATCATCGAAGCATTTCCTATTAATTTCAATGTTATATTTATTCTCGTTACGTTGCGTTGCTTTACATTCATTTATACAATATAGTTTTATAATTCTGGCATGTCCTAACCTACCAAGAGGCAAGCATGTCTAGATTTTAACTCAATGTAAGCTCAAGTCCTGTTCTACCAAAAGGCAGGCAAGTCCAAGAATCTGTTAGTGATGTTATGTCCCAGCCTACCAAGAGACAAGTTTGGCACATATCAACATAGACCATTGTGATCTGACCTACGAGACAAGACGAGGACAAGCTCACTACGGTAAACATATAACTAGGTCCATCAATCATCATTATGCTTCATCCATCCCATCTGCCACAACCATCTTCATCATAATGAGTTTGGATTTAGATTCCACATATTTCGTTCCGTAGTTTTTGCACATGAGGCGTGCCGCTTTTCCACAAACGAACCCTACCTATTCCCACGGTCGCCCGACCCGCAATTGTATCGTTTGCTGATATGAATGTTTCCGACTAAATGATTCATCGCTTCGGCATACATATATTATAAATTAGAATTTGAGCCTCGTGGTGTAGCAGTCACCGTACGGTCTTGGCAAGTAGGTGGTTCGATTCCCGGCCAGTTTGGAATAGAAATTTGTGTATGTTTGTGTGTCGTAGTCACGGAAGTCGTATCTTAGTATATACAGATTTTAAATAGGTATTTTTTAAAAATATGTATACAGAATTATCATTTTACGCTTACCAAATTTATTACAAATTTAAGCAATTTGGCAAAAAATTTGGCATATTTGAGATATATTTTTAAAGCGATAGGTGGCGTTATTGTCGATATTCTTAAAGCAGGATGACGTCGGACCCCTCTTATATTATACATGATATAAATTAATAGTTACACGTGGAGATACGTCATGATAGTAAGATCATTTCTCTCCAAAACCTATTTAATTCTCTCCGAAAACAACGCGTACACCTGTTCAAGCAGAAACAATTGACGCAATTATAGAAGTCACAATTGTAACTACATCTGTCGTCAAACAGTATGTATTAAATTGTTTTATTTTATAGATGTTTATAATAGCCAAATTGTGTGTTATAAGGTTAATGTACCTTATCTTTAGGTATAACCTAATCGTCAAGAAGTGGACTGCAAGGTCGTTTGCTACTTTACGTTTCGTTTATTTACAAATCAAAATGCAAGCTGTTAGAAACACACTTCAGGCAACTCAATCTCTAACTTACCATTGTGCTAAAATTCAAAAGAAAAAAATATATATTACGTTTTAGATCTTTTCAAATGTATTACTATTTCCACCAAATAGAACCAACTACCTCTACAAATTCACAAAATTTCATTGAAATTGGTTTAGTGGTTAAATATTTCCTGGAACCGCAACGCTGTCGCACGCAAAATGATTTAAATTGGACACAACGTAGGTATGTGTCTAATTTAAATCATTTTGTGACCGACTCAAACACAGACACATTTTTTTATTGTGTAAATAATTATAGCAAACGAGCATGCAGTCTGCCTGATGGTAAGCGGTCACTGCCACCCATGGACATTAGTAGTCATCCCCAAGTACGATTGACCCGAGTTTGATCACAAATGCGTTACTACCCTTGGGGACTAAGATGTTCGCCTCGTTTGTAAGTATAGTCGGCAACCATTCCTCTCTAAACCGAAACACAATAAATGAACCGTGCAGCATACGGAGAATTGTAAGGGGGCGGTGGTACATTCCCGGTTGAACTACACGAGTTCTACTACCATCCACATGATGATGATTAAAATTCGTCCAACCGCTTACAAAGAATTCAGTGAAATAGACACGAACAAAATAATAACATAAAGATAATAAATTACCTCAATCTTCTCGTCAGTGACGTACCATACAACCATTTTCCAAGTAACAACAAATAAAAGGTATTCGTTCAAACAACAAACACAACAGGACACAACACTTTCAGACACAACACTGGGAGCGATCCTAATTTGCAAATGACGAATTACAGGAAGAATTTGTCATTGATGCTACTAAAACACAATTGATTATATTTATACACATCACATCCACTTATTTCCATTAAAAAAAACTTCTTTTAATAATCTATCTATATTGTAAATTTACATAAAACTGACTTCATATCGTCGTACACAGAAAAAGTCATAACAAATAGGCTACACACAACAAACCAACAGTCGCCGAATTCGTTCAGAAATTCTTCCAGAACACTCTAGAATATTCTAGAACATTCTCGAATGCAAGCGAATGCACTTGCCGACCACCGACAGCGGAATGCCAAAACGCAGCGTCCCCGCAGCGACGAGCGTTCAATTACAATGACAATCACAGCTAATAAACTGTCCAGTTTCCGGTGGTTTGTGGTGCAAGTTGCACGATGAAGCGGACTTCGAATGGAACTTACACGGGTAACAGCTCGGAAGTTATTCTTAGAATAAATATCTGGAGAACAATACGTAGGTCGTTCTTAAACTTAAATAAAAATGTAGGATTGATTGTTTTGTAAAACAATGAATAGTAACAATATGTAGATGTGACACCAATGCGTAAAATAGTGAGAAATAAATATAGTCCAATTAAGTCAAAAGACATAGACAGGCGATCTATGTCAAGAAAAAAAAACAACGAACAGAATCTTTAAATTACAATTATTGGGTATTCGGCTTCTAAAATATGTCCTTTCCATATTAGGTAAAGTTATAATTGGAAGAAAGACGTCTCAGGAAATCCGAGAAAAGCTTCACATTGTTACCATTAAGGAAAACATACTAAGACAGTTATCCTCGATAAATAAGGAACTGAATACAGTACTGACTGATAATTCTGATAAAATACATAGTCTGATAGAATAAGCAAACAAAATTTAACGCCTCAATTATAGCACCAAGATTAATGAAAATGTGCTCGATATCACACAGTATTTATCGCAGTTTTATGTCAAGGATACAGCGCAAATCGAGAGCAACCCATAACCCATTTGCACAGCCAAATAATATCAAAGGCGACCTCAAAATCTCATCGTTTATGCGATACCGAATTATTTCGATAAGGACGCAATCATAATCACGGCCTGATTACTCCCGATTTTGCAAATATCGTTTGATGTGTGAACTGATGATTGGTATCTAAAATGTGCCGAATGTCGGGCACGTGACTCAGACCTTGACCTTGCTCCAATAATCGACTGCCGACGGATATAAATGATACGCATTCGTATGTTATAAATGTGATATAAGCGAACGACTGTAACCTTGTCTCCTTATATAAGCTTATGTTATGAAGTGTTACGTCACTTTTACCATTAAGGTTTTTCGGAGTTGTTTCTAAGGCAGGGAACGTACTACTTTAATACTATGAGACTGCATGTTTGTTGGTTTTTTTCATGGTATAGAAGTGACGATGACGGGTAACCTTAGGACTCTTGTATAAGTGTGGCATGCAACAACGCCTCCTAGGCTAAAACCTAATCTTCTTTTATGTGCGGTAGCAATGAGTGTGACGGTGGCCACTGCATACAAAAGAGCTTGAGATTACTCGTGCAGTCCAAGTTACAGAACCCCCGCTCTTGCTCCCAACTTGCGCTGTATCCTTGACGCAATTGGTTCTAACAGGAGGTAACCATCACTTGTGACTTCTGGCTGGCGTCCAGCTAGCACAGACCCGCCAAATACGGCCTTATGACGTACACAATAAGGTCTATAAATGTCATCGCTGCAGGAATGTTAACATGAATGGCTGGACTCCCTGATTGTTCGTCACATATGGAATTGCTTTGTAAGGCCGACGGGGCTCTATTCGAAATTAAACTTAATCTATTCGGCCATAGGATTGATTTTAAATTGCGTTTTCATGTTTGAAATAACAATAGTTGTAGATGACAGGTACGATAGCTCATACAAATAAAATATTGTTTGAACGAATTATTATCAGCACGAAGTAAAAACCAGTCGCATTACTCCGAAGCCAGGATGTTTATATTTGGCAGTGTGTAGCATCGCGAATGAGTTCTCTGAAAGGACGTCGTTCGGGGATTGTCTCCAGGATTTTGATCCCGGAAGCAAAGATACGCAAAATCGATCAAGACGATAATCGGACGATTTAAGTCGCGCTGGAATTTAAAGAACTAATTTAAGGCCGTGGCTTCGCTCACACAATTCCGGATTTACAGGGAATGAGCAGGATTAACTTAGCCTTAACGCTAAATCTATTACTCCCAGTTATAATCTACTTATGATGCAAATTTGAATTACACAGGTCGCGTAGTTTTAGGGGCTTTTACGCTTAATCAGTGAGTGAGTCAGACCTTTCGTTTAGATTACGTATAGATTTCGGGTCCACGCATTTGTCTTCATGTGCGTCGGCACGGCAACCATACTCACAACAAGTAGTCGATTTATACATTCATTTTGACCGTTAACTTTTAAATTTACAAATCATTGTGCTAAATTATTGGGACCTATTTTTATTCCAGAGATACGGAAGTATACTTAAATCAGCTTGGATACGTTTTTGTGCTTAAATAAGCGGTATTTATATATTATTTTTGATAGAATTGAATTTCATTAACGACAAATGTTTGGTGGTTATACTTGTTTACTGAGCAACCCTTAGTTTCCTCTTATGCGATACTCGAAATAGGTTTATTGCGTAAAACAACACTAAGCCCAGGCTTAAAATAGCAATTTCCCCTAAATACACTATTTTAAGGTATTAATTCATATGCAAAACATAATGATTCAGTTTATCGTCATTTCGTCAGAATACACGAAATTAAATTGCTTTGCCACTTCTGCGGTCAATTATAATTAATTACATTTAACAATCCAAACAATACAAAGAGTAATAACAATCTCATCAAAACATTTATGTAAAATCCAAAATTGGCCACTTGAACTAATCAGATTTAAAATTCTATAACACGATAAGCACACCCTGCTAGACTATAGATTTTTTTACTGAATACCTATTTACCGTTTTGTATTTGCCCCTTTTTGCGGCCATAACTTTGCAGTCCCAATTTTTACAAAATTAATGGATTACAAGTATATGAATAAATCAATATATTTTTATGTCTAAACCTAGCGATAAGGCAGACGGGCTAACGATGGTAAGTTGTCACCGTCGCCTATGAACATTTGCAGCTCCAGAGGGACCCCCCAATGCATCGCCGGCTTTGGAGGAGAGTTCTTTACGCGCCTTTTTTGAAGAACCCCATGTACGTGGTGAAAAGGATATAAAGGCAGATCAGCAGAACTTGCTGAGTCAACAATGATAGGGGAGAATACACGCTGAAATGTTTTGTATAATATAAACAATACGTGCATTAGATCAGACAGTATCCGAACTCTTCCCAAAATAAACCACAGGCAAATTCTTTTCCTCCTCGTTTTGTTAGGAAACTTTCCAATCATGGGCAGCGGCGATGGTAGCCTACCGACTACGTAACATGAATTTTTTTTTTCTTCGCTTTTTAGGAAACTTATAGTTCATGGGCAGCAGCTACGGTACCTACCGACTAACATGAAGCCCAAAGAGGACTAGAAAATTAGTAAAACCACACAAAACAGAAATAGTGCAGTTAGGTATGTAGAAATGGAAATATGAATGTGGATATGAAATTATTTCAAATTATCCGTTAGTTTCCGATAGTTTCAGTTACAGATTCATTTTGAAAAATTGTAATATGAAAATTATAATGTTAACATTAAGTAAAAGTAAATGTGTACATTCCGATTTTTAATTTAATTTTTTGTCTGCATGTAGGTATCCTTATTTTTAAAAGTTTTATATAGAATTCGGTTATGGTTATGGATAGTTTTATTTCGGATATCCGATAGTTTTTTCGGTTTCGGAGCTCCATAATATCTTTTTTAGATTTTATTTCACTCAAACACTTTATTTTTAATTTCAAAAATTTTATTTCACTCGATACTCTCTGCCTACCCCGTTAGGGATTTGTCGTGAAGAAGTGTGTGTGTGTGTGTGTGTGTTCACTCAAACATCGAAGTACTATGACTGCTGTTATCAAAAACACCTGAAAGTGGGACACGAAGTACGAGACCTCGAGAAATGCAAATATGAGCAGGATATGTTAATATTTCCATAAAGATCCGTGTTCAATGAAAGTAGACCAAATAACCTTCATAGATATGTGGAAACCTTTAAATGGATGCTTAAATACTTAACTCTAATAGTGCGAGAGAAAAATCTATTTGCCTATAGACTATTCATACAAATTCAATTTTTTTTATCGTATAAAGGTAGCAAATGAACATGCAGACCACCTGATTGTAAGTGGTCACTGCCGCCCATGGAACATCCCCGATCGAACTATGCGAGTTCTAACACCTCGCAAAAACCTGCCTTAAAACAAAGCTGCCATGTATTTTATTTATTTTCTTAATAGATTAAAAAATTTCAATTCTCATTGAGACCATGAGGAATCTGAATTGAAGATTTCCAGATGTGTAATCTTAAATGCGGTTTGGTCATGGGGTTTTTCATTTTTTGTTTGAACTTTCAGATGGTCGAATACAAATATGACTTTTTCGTGATGCAATAAATTTACATACGTCAATTCATTAGAACTTGTCTTATTTGGAAAAAGTTGCAATTGAAAATGTCAATGTCCAGTACTAAATATTTAACATCTGATGAACTCACTACTTCAAGCTTTATTTACTGTAAAACAAATGCGTCAGACAACTAAATAGATGTCTATATGTAAATGGAAACAAACTTACATGTCGCGACAACCTTCCCAGGAGTCGCTCAATGACAACTGACGGCATTTCTTGCTGCGAACACTTCTTACATCACTTTCCAATAGTCTTTGCGAAATCTAAACTGTCTTTCTGACTTTGAAGTTTCTTTAACTCTTACTCACTTTACTTTGAAAGTAATTACTACGTTAGTAGAAGAATCCTCGTCAACACACGATACAGTTTATTCAAATGTTTTAAATTCTCCAACAGTTAGTAACCGATCGATTTCACCTTTCTCAGTATTTTTCCCACCGTAAAAACGTTAACACCGAACCGACTAAGCGCACTATTAATTTATTACCTTCCAAACACTACCTACTTGCGATTGACCTTAACAAATTTTCCACGAATCGTGAAAATTGAACGTTCTTAACGCGTCTAAATATTCTTAAAATTATTTCTCACTAAGTAGAGTAAAAAAAAATTGATTACAACATGAAAAAATTAACTGAATAAATTATATCAGAGCTTGCGCGACGCGTGCGTTCACCTCCGATGGTGTGTGCAGACTGACTTTTGTTTGAGTTTTCCGTTCTATTGTATTAGCGGCGGACGTTTTGCAGGCGGCAGGTGTCATCTCATTAATTACGTTATCAATGCTATCAGCTCGCTAGGGCTGCTGGCTCGTCCTAGACAGCGTAATAATCATATTTGCAAACTTTCGCAAACATGGTTTTAACGCTGTTCGTATTCAAATTTAAGGTTTGGCATTTTTTGTTTTCATGTGTTTTGGCAGATCTGGCTTTGTCTTACGCATGAATTCGGTAGTTTCGAGGATTTTCTTCTATGTATAATGGTCTATGTCTTACAGATATTCTCATCTCCGGTAGAGCCATCGGAGATGAGAATATTATTTAAATCATCTTACCATCTCTAAGCTTTTAAGTTTTAAGCACTTTTGATTTTCAGTTTTGAAATTTTGAATTTTTTTTAACGGTTGTACACTACGATTATTATACAAAATAATCAACTCTTATGAGTTCTCCATAGTTGCAACTATATCTGGGTACACAATATGTAGTGGAGTATGTTCCGAGCCTTCGCAATTGTGGAAGGGATAGTAAATAGCATGTGTTAGTCGCTACTCTAGTTGAACTTTTCGTTGGAAGACTGGCATCTGTAGAAAACATAGTTACAGTTATCACTATCTTCAAAATAATCTAAAACAAACTCTTATTTGACTAGGAGGATTCTGGGTCAACATTATGATTTTTTAAGGTATTTTTTTGGCTAAGGCTACTTGTAAAACTATTTTATTCAAAATGGTTTGTAGATCAACGTTACGCTTTATTTAAATCATACTTGAAACCAATTATGTTCCAAATGCTTCGCAAATATTAAAAATGTTGCCACCCCTGTCACGCGAAGGCTGCGTGCCCGCCCACGGCCTGCAACTGATGTAAAACCTTTTATCCCGCCGTAACCCGGTACACTACAAAACTATTTGCTTTATTACATGTTGTTATTTACTTAGCGTGACTGGTCACCGATTAATCAGGGTTTATTGCGAATAGATATAGATAAAACATAGATAAATTGAAATTAAATCCTTATGGGGTCATAACGACCAGTTTAATCTGGTTTTTACTATAATCGATCGTAATTTTTTCAGCAGGAAATAAGTGTATGGTGTCTTGAGTTTGATATAATGGTATGTCTCGTAATGTACATTTCATAAGTCAGGATTCTACTGCAAATTTATATGTTGTCATTAAAATGTTTATTTTTTTGTTTTTCTAATGTCAGCAATAGTAACATCTCTATAAATTCATATAAAAATACTTATTACTTGCTTTGCTATGAAAGAGAACATAATGGAAACGTAAAAGCCTGGGAGATTTAAAAATAGAAACATCTCGAAGGCTTTTGAAGTCCACAAATTCGCACAATCCCTTAGTGGATTATGGCTTTAAACATTCTCTTTGTAAGACTGCTGCTTAATAGAGGGACATTAATGGATTGTAATAAAAGTGGCTTCACTTTCGAACGAATGATCCTGTATAAATGCAGTTGACTAGAAAGCATTTTAGCACTATTATGGCGGTCTCTTAACGTTTGATGAAAATCTGTCCAGCAATTTAGTAAACAAACAATGATACTTCAAAATTGCTGATTAAAGTACTTAAAAGATTACAATTGTATGCGTTCCCTATTTTATCAGTTTATGTTGCTACAATATGCCATATATCTTTCTTTGGGTCATATACCTTACCACTATTATCTTTATGATGGCAATTGAGAATTTGACTGTTTTGAATTTCAAAGATTTTATTGAAGCCGTGGTGAAGGTACAGTTTATGTAATTCGGATTGTTAGATGATTCATATTTCATAGTATTTTTATTGTTCTGATAAAATTAGGTTATCTATATCTATAATAGTAATAAATTGATGTTCTGTGTACCGCGTGACTATCACTCAATCGCTTTGATGGTAATGGCTCATCCATAGACGTAATGGACAATTTTCGGTGTCCTTCAATTTTAAATTGAAAAAAAAATGTATATTTTTGTAAAAAATGAAACATCTATAACTATCTATAACTGGGACAGCCTTCGGTCGGCTTTTAATTCAAGAACCTGCCTCATAAAAAAATAAAAAAAATTATAAATAAATGTTAAATTTTTCGTGGTAAATACTTGGTGCCATTTTCAAAATAACTTCCTCTCAATTTTGCCATGGACTCCTTAACTGATAATATCGAAAAACGTTACGCTCCGTCTGTACCCTATGCTACCTAGCTTGAACTAAAAAAACATATTCGAAAATTCTGGAAAGTTTTTTATTGTTTAGCTAAAGTACAGGTAGTCGGGCGAATGACGCCATTGTTGATAACATCGCAATTAACTAAAGAGTTTACGTAAACCTGAACAATAAAAATAATATAGGATTAATCAGAACAAAAAAGACCAACCGAGGCAAGTTAATAGAAATGAATTGATGTAGGTATGTATTGATATGAAAAAAAAAAAACCAAGCATTTTTGTATTGACGTTCATCTAGCGTATTTCATGTACCTTTGATGAAAAAAAACTAATGAATTTGAATTTGAAAAAAAAAAACTTCAAAAACCTGTTAACAATCTCCGAATAGAAAAACAAATGAAATTGAAACCGATAAAAAAACGAAATTCTTTATTTTTGAAGGTTGCCAGGAAAAGTAATCGTTCACATTCAAAAGAGAATGTTAAGTTGTAATTGTTTAAAGAATTGCAATAGCCAAAGTCAAACGTCTATCGATTAATGTTTATGATGCGATAAGACACACCTTTTGTTGATATGATATGAAATGATTACATAAATTGGCATTATTATGTTTTGTTTAAACAATACATTTATCTAACGAAAACAGGCAACATAGTTAAGCCAACGATAAAATTACTAGAAAATGTATTCCATTTATCGAGTATCTGTTGACGTTCAAAAGATTTGCAAATATGTTAGATAGAATCTATAATAATATTATAAAGCTGAAGAGTTTGTTTGCTTGAATGCGCTAATATCAGGAACTACTGGTCCGATAGTCCATTTATCAAGGAAGTCTATAGAGTATATAACATCACGCTACGACGATTAGAAGTAGAGTGTCAACGAAAAATGTTGAAAAAACGGGGAAAGTTTGATCCACTCTCTCTTATCGGACGCAAATGAAGTTGCGTGGGTTAGCTAGTGACATCATACAATTATAGAGTTTGTTTGTATGTTTGGTTGAACGCGCTAATCTCAGGAACTACTGTTCCGAATTGAAAAATTATTTTAGTGTTGGATAGCCCATTTATTGAGGAAAGCTATAGACTATATAACATCACGCTATGACCAATAGGTGAATAAATATTTACATTTTCTTAAACTTACGCGAATGAAGTCGCGGACGTTTACTAGTATGTAAGATAGAACGAAAGAAAGAAAGAAGAAAAAGAAAGAAACTTGTTTGAAAACTGAAAGCAAGTGCAATAATTTCATGATTTACAAAATCTGTATCTATACATATAATAAAGCTAAAGAGGGTCGAAAGTCTGTACATGGAATATATTCAAAAAAAAGTTGGCTGGG
>DWNR01002452.1:0-13047 GCA_018250455.1 Polygonus leo
GTTTTAGGCCATAAAAATTCAACCCCTAAAAGGAGGGGTAGCGGGCGGAGCCGCGGGCACAGCTAGTTTACAATATAATAAAGAAGCGCCTAACACACATAAGCAATAGATACACGTCAGAACCACACTTTCGGGTAACATTTACATTTTATAAACAAGCAGCGGTTTCGTTTTTCGGTGCTCGTAAATTGAGGAGAATTTATGACGTGTCGCTACAGAATAATGATATCACGACGGAACACTATTAACATGGACATTAGCATGGTTGTTAATGTACTCGTAATGTGTTTGTTTTTTTGTTCTTTTTTATCCAAGCATAAAAAGAATAGCGATGGTTTTTGTAATCTACATTATGTGTTTATTATAAACTAGCTGTTGCCCGCAACTTCTTCCGCGTGGTTATGAACCAATTTTCATACAAACTTTTGACCCCAAAAACAACCTCTTAGGTGTCGAATCTCACAAAATCCCATCTGAGTGAGCACTTACGTCCCAAAAAGAACCTACCTATAAAATTTGAAACTTCTAGCACTTGTAGTTTCTGAAATTTCGTGATGACTGAGTCACCTTTCGCTTTTATATATAGATGAAGCTTGAATTGCCACACGCCTCAAACTTAGTGATTATTTTTGATATGTATATATATATGTAGGGTCTTCTGTAAGTAGTGGATGAATGGAATATTAGTGTGGACACTTAAATGACTATTTTGTATATAACACGTTTTTTATTTGGTCCATTTTTTACACAAAAAAAAATCTGAGGTTGTTAAATTGACTGTATTTTATATTTATAACCGACTACCAGGACACTCGTTTAAGTGGGCTGTGGAGTTACCACCGCCACCCATGTAAACAGTAATGATACCTGCTACTACTCTACAAGGTTTACGAATACTCGTAAGTACATCGGAATTTCATATTTATATTAAGATGTACGATAAAATATTATATCTTATCTATACTTAGTGTATCTCCACTAAGTATAGATAAGATATAATATTTTGAATAACAAAATAATTGTTTCCAATTAGGTTCTTGTTATATGATAAACATTAGCTTATTTACAAGCTGAAGTACATAATTCCGTATTTCGAATCGAAATGAAATTGTTCAATCACAAATAAATGTACTAACGTCGGATTTAAGCATTCTTGCGAAATATTTTCCCCTTCAAATCAATCCTGACGGATTTCCTTACGCGTTCCCGATTCATTCCTTATTGAGATTCGGGGTGAAATAGCTGACAAAGCAAGTAATCGCATCAGAAGGGTCGAGATTCGAATACGAAAAGTGTTTTAGAATAAGCTAGAAGATTACAATAAGATAACTCTGAAAAGTCCTCTAAGAAGAAATTAAAATATCTTTAACGCTTCAAACCGTTATTATTAATAACGAAAATAACCGTACTAAAAGTAAAATAACCATAATCATTAAATAATAAAGATAAAGTCTGTTAATGAACTAAACTTGCTTACATAGTTCTCATTATTACTAGAAATTCCAAATTAAGATATCAATAGGCTAGTCAAATGACTTGAAGGACCAATAAACGTTAGAGATGAGATCTTAAATAGTAAGCACCTCTGAACATAACAAACAAAGGGACCACCAGACGTAAAAATTGAAAAAAATGCAGAAGGCGGTTGGATACGGAAAATACTGGAATAGTCGAGGTGATGGCATAATTGCCAGATCGTCTTATATTTTGACCGGGAAAGTACCATCACCACTCTCATAATCCTGTATGAAACAATTCTTTCGATTTTGGTCAGACATAGTTGTCGACTATACAAAACGAGTCAGGTGGTAGACCTCATGTAGTTCGACCGTGGAGGTACCACCGTCACCCTCATAATCCTTCGTGAAGCAATTTATTGTGTTTCGGTATGGAGAGGCGTGGTAGCCGGCTATACTAAAGGCGAGGCGAATATCTTAGTCCTCTGGGGTAGCAACGCATCTGTGATCAAACTTAGGTATGACTCAATCGTACTTGAGAATGATTACTGATATTCATGGGCAGCAGTGACCACTTACCATCAGGTGGACTGCATGCTCGTTTGCAAACTTTACACCAAAAAAAAAACGATAAAACAAACTTAGTCTTCAGGTCACCTCTTGCCGCCATATCTGTTGATGTTAGGTAGTGGTTACTGCCTAGGGATATTCTTTTCCAACGTAAATACGATTAAATCTTATCCGAGATTGATATTGTTATCAATCTAGGATAAGATTTGTATGCGTGGCTATCGCTGAGGACTAAGAAGCTCACCTCCTGTGTAAGTATAGCCGGCAACCACGCCTCTCCTAAACCGAACAACTAGAATTGCTTAACGGAGTATATGTGTAGGTAAGGGCGGTCACATTGGGATAAAGTGTTAATGAACTTGTCTCTCAATTATTATTCATTGCACGGATGAATCGTAAATCCGGATCGTAATACAAACATGGACGTGTGCAAAATACGCGTGTTGTTGGTAGAATTGTAAGTGTACGTAATTGTGTCTGCATTTTTTTATTGTGTAAAGGTAGCTAACGAGCATGCAGTCTACCTGATGGTAAGTGGTCACCGCCCATGGACATCAGTAATCATGCCAAGAACACTTAAATAATACCAAAGTCTGATCACAGATGCGTTCCCCTTGAGGACTAAGATGTTCGCCTCGTTTGTAAGTATAGCCGGTGGTAGCAACGCATCTGTGGTCAACTTCAAAGATGATTCAATCGTACTAGGGGATGATTATTCATTTCCATGGGCGGTAGTGACCGCTTACCATCGTGCATGCATGCATGCTCGTTTGCTACCTGTGGTACCAACGCATCTATGTTCAAATTCAAGTATGATTCTAAGATTGTTGGGGTAGATTATAATGTCCATCGATGACCACTTACCATTAGGTGGTCTGCTACCTTTACTCATACATAATCATTTGCTACCTTTATATTATAAAAAGAAAACATTTATTCACGCAGGGTCTAATGGTAGCAGTGCCTTTTGCTTATTTTGCATACCTACTTATTTATATGGATTTACGATTACTCCGTGCGGTGAATAACAATTCTGTTCGTAAGTCAAGTTCATTACCACTTTATCCCAATGTCTATTCAGGTCAATATAAGACTGTTATTTACATTTATATTGACGTCAATATGATAAAAATCTTTTTAAGGTTCCCTAGCAAATGAATTCCAAAGGAACTATTACTAAGGGCCGTATTTAATAAATTAGGCTAAAGATTGAGATCGATTTTGACTACGGCTTTCAGTCCATTATCTATTACTTAAATCCGCACTCAAGATCGGTCTCAATCCTGTACTGCCGTCTGTATCCATCCGACTGTCACGGGATATAACTATTCAACCATAATAGGAAGACATAAAAATACATAACATAGCTGATATAACAACAAAGACTAAAACAAACTAATCTCTGGTCGGGAATTAGTCCAGGATTCGATTCATCTATATTTCAGACCGGTATGCCGGTGGTGGCGGGTGGCGGTGGTGGTGCCGGTGGCCCAGGTTAGTTAACATTAGAAGGACTTTTTATTTATATAAACAATAGCTTTAACTTCACAAGTAAAATAATGTCAGAACCGTGTCATTTGGCCCTCGATACTCTCTGCCTACCCCGTTAGGGATTTGGCGTGAAGATGTGTGTGTGTGTGTGTGTGTGTGTGTGTGTTTAACTTCACAAACGTCAGCCTGTAGTGGCGACTTTACCAAGGTCATCCATAAATTTAAATCTTGACCATAACTTAGACGCTTAGCAAACACTCTTAAATCATTTTCGTCATTTAGAAGCTGACATATTTATGGAGACGAGAAAGATATTATGACCAGACATTGAATATTCAAATAGTCGTGCAAAGCAGAGAACTCAAATCATAAACAATACAATGAAATTCGTCGAAACAAGAAAGTGGCAAATTATGCGACAAATAAACAAATGCAGACCGACCTGAATCACAACAGATATGCTAATTTGCATCATTTGGCGATTCGTGGTAGTAGCTTATTGATGGACGGAGCGAGTTTGATATGAAATAATACCAATTTTAAAATTTATTAACAAGAAAACAATTTTTTATTAATTGTTAATAAACAAACTATTTTACGTTCTTCTAGCCGTTTCATTTGATACCCATTTAACAATTGCAGAGGATATTATGAATAGACATTTCGTAACGTCCGCCATAGTGGATTTCAAATGGCGCCAATTAGACTAGTGTGCTCAATGTATGCTTCAGGTTAATTAGTCGCTAGGAAGTGACATGAGAAGATAATGAGAAGAATACAGAATGAGAAGAGAAAATAATAAATATAAAATATTACAAAGAATGTGAGCGGTCAGGTGACTTCATCAGGAATATAGTTAATTTCACTTTATGAAAACATGATTTAAATGCTCCTCCACTTTTAAAGTCTTTTAGAAAAATAACAGGTAAATAACAAAAAAATAACTTAAATTTACAAGAACGTGTGCGTGTAAGGCAAATGTAGTTTTATTGTTAAATTGTTTATCATCAATAGAATCACAGTCAAAACCATTTTTGTCTTAATATACGGTGGATGTGAACATGATTTCATAATACCTAATTCAATTAAACCGTCATTATAGTACAAACATGACATAAAACAGACAATATTCAATTTAAATTGAATTTTCAATTCCAATTTCGTTAATGAGTTAAAACCGCCATTACCCACACACAAACACATCTTCACGGCACAAATGGCACGGTTCTGACATACTTGCCTAGCTTCTTCCACTTTCATAACTCTCCTCATACAAACACGTCAATTTCGGAGACTCTTGACACCTCCTTCAAACATACCATTACCATAACCATTACCCATAGCTTCAAAAACGTCTTCTACAATTTTTCTCCGCGACATCCCAACTTTGTCACCTTACCATACACCGTTAAGTAAAAGCGAACATTTCGTATAAATTTTCGGCAAGTCCTGGAGCAAAATAATCGTATTCTCGCTTCATTTGCTCGCTTCCTTCGTGTAATTTGCTATCTCCGTGTAATCATGGCGCCTAGATTTTGTTCTGGTGATGCCGGATTTTTGTAAGGGAATTTTAACGGGAGAAGCATAGGTAAGAAAGACGTAGTAGATAAAAAGATATAAGAAAATGTCCATTTTATCACTTTTAATGTGCGTAGAAAAGTTAATAGGCAGATAAGAAATCAAAAAAAACAAATATGAGAATAATAATAACCTCAATATTGTAGACATTTACTAGGGCTTGAAATTTTGTAGAACTAATTTAATTATAACCCTGACATATCACATGGATGTGAATTACTCGGTATAAATAAAGTCGTTGAGTAAAGTATCGGGAACATAGTGGATCCTATGATATAATAAACAATAGACATGTTACTCCTATACTAAATTACAATTGAAATATGTGCCGAGCGTGTGGCGCCAACGAGTGTAATGAGGAGTTCCATCCTTGTCACACCTCTAAAGAACATAAGATGTTACTTGTATATCTTTTGTCTTTGACGTCACGGTGACCGTTCACGTATATTTTAGTCCGAATCGGATTCATTGTATCTTCAATTTCTGAGCAGTAGTTACATATGTACAATATATAATATCAAAGAGAGGATCCAATTATTCGTTATCTTATAATTAGGTACGCATTTCTAAGTACACCGACTCTAGGACCGTATCACAATTTTATTTACCAGTACGTTTAAACATTTAACAAATTTTATGTAACAACGCATCTATGATCAAACTTAGGTATGATTTAATGATGAATTACAATTACAGATTTTAATGACGAAGTGTCTTAGATAGTGTCTCTCCTAATGTAATTGCAAACATAGCAATAAAAGCCAGACTGACGGCAACTGAGAATATCAATGCAATGGCACGAACAACGGAACAGAATCCTTGATATTATATATTCAGACCAGTACAACCGTTGGAATCAGCACAGTTGGTTACTTTGTCACACAAATTCGACAAAACTGCAGTCATACAAAGGCTGTATGGAATATTCGAGAACTTCGCTATATTCTATTCAGTTCACGTGCGACAAGGATGTCAACTGAAGTGACGCTGAAATTTCATTTCTTTCACAAAGCCACCTGCGTTTTGTATCGGAATAAAATCGCTCCAATTCGGTGTGAGGGTAACAAGTATTGGAGTGAAATCTTTACTCGAAATATTATCCTTACGTAGAAAATGTGTTGGGTATTCACTAAATATTGCTGAATATTTATTTGTCGTTTCTAGGAACGAATAGAATTAGGTTTAATAAGAAAAATGGTATGGAGAATGCCAAAAATAGAACGAAGACCCTGAACCAATATTGGCTAAAAGCGAAAAACAATTGTTTTTTTTAATTGATCGTTACCAAGTTGGTTAAATGCTGGAAGGTAACTATGAAATGTAACGTAGAAAACAAAAATTCAATAAGTAGTTAACTTGATAATTAAAATAGGACTATTTTCGTATTATCTTGAAAACTTATAAGAAATAACATCAAATAAGCATGAAATGACGTTTATGAGAATGGAGGTTTATAATATTAATGGAAATACGTCTTAAAATGGCCTCAATATATTATATGATAATATAACACTAAAATGTTCGTCTACGCTAATCTTTGACGTTAAACCAATTTCAATATGAAGGCCATAGTTCAAGTGTGATTGGCAGAATTTAGAAATATGTATATCATATGCAAATCAACGACATCAATGTAGTGAAACTCCTAACTTTCGACATCTGCTATCGCTATAACTTCTACGCGGATATAATAAAATGATAATAAGTGTGTATGTTTGACGAGGCTGTTTAATGTATGTAAAAATATTTTTCATTGTATATAAACATTTTAACTCTCTTTTATTAGCTTCGATAGGAATCTTGCAGGCTAAATTTGATCCTTTTCCTACGATTAAAATGAGCTGAAATTGAGCACACACGTTTGTCGAAATCAAATATGGCGAATGCCCCAAGATGGCGGATATTTATTTATTTAACAAGTATTATTATACCAAGTTTTTCCCAGAGTTGATTCGACTTTAATGCAATTAAGCATTCTGTTCCTAAAAATAATTCTCATTCATCCATTCATTTCCATATTTTTTCCCATTACTGAATCAATCTTTTGAGGTTCATCCATCTTCTCAATTTGCTGTGGAAACCCGTTGGTTTTAGTATGTATTATATAAGATATAATACTCATTTAGTTTACATTTGTGGAATTTGCAAGAGATGCCAAAGGTATTTATTTACGGTAAAGTTATTTACTTGGAATAACTTAACAAAGTTTATTATAGTGTCAAGTGCTAAGTTTATGAACTTGCATATGATTTAAGGGTTCATATTGAAGCGTGAGGAGTTTTTAATATTCATGTAATAATTTGTTCTCTTGTTAAAGATAATTATTACGTTTTTAGTCTATAAAGGGATAGACGTAATTTTTATATAACAATAATATCGTAACGATATCAATTAGTTCAAAAACAAAAAGAATATGTTGCTAATGTACTAATTTAGCAGTTGATGTTGATATAATAGCTTTTAAAGAAGTCAATATTTAAACATAATGTGTAATGTTTGAGTATATGACTTTTAAGCGCATACAAAGGAGCCTTCTATTTTTAGAAAAAAAAACAAGACAACGAATTAAATTAACATAATTTGGTTTCTGACACGCTCGTCAAAGTAATGTTGTCTGATTGTTATGCAATTATGCACATAAACTTTAGGATTTAGTACAAAAGACCGGATACAAGCATTGCGTGCTCACACCGTCCTGTATCATAGCCATGATCATTCCAGTTGTGGTATTTATTTTGATAACGAGAACAGATGCAGCAAAGATATTGGCAGTATTTCCAACACCATTAATAAGCCACCAGATTGTATTTCGTCCTTTAACTGAAGAACTTGCCAAACGAGGTCATGAAGTGATAATCATAACACCAGATCCAGCATTCACAAAAGATAACGCACCAGTGAATCTTACAGAAATAGACGTTCATGATGTCTCATATAAAGCGTGGCAAGATGAATTTTTTAAGCTTAAAGTCGGTGATGGATATTATCTATACTCTCACGCATGCGTTGCATTTAAATTATTTGCTAAAGTGTTTGAAATACAAATGAAAGTTAAAGAAGTACAAAGTCTTTTAAAGGCTCGTGATCAGTTCGACTTATTATTATTAGAAGCTTGTGTTAGACCAACACTAGCACTATCTCATGTTTTCAAAGCTCCAGTTATTCAAATTAGTTCATTTGGAGCAATGTATGGTACATACAAAATAGCAGGAGCACCTATCCATCCATTTTTCTATCCCTCAGTAATCAATCAAAGGCATTACAATCTTACGATTTGGGAAAAAGTTCGTGAATTCTATAATTTTATGTACGTCGAAAAATTGTATGAATCGTTCCAATCCGAAGAAGACGAAATGATAAGAAATATTTTTGGGTCTGACGTACCACCGTTGAGTAAGCTACAGGATAATATCGATATGTTTTTTCTCAACATTGATCCAACATGGGCTAGTAATCAGCCAATACCTCCGAATTTAGTATACATTGGAAGGATACATCAAAAACCCAACAGAGATTTGCCACAGGTAATATATTTAGTAACATTAACATTTAGTCATTTGTATCTTTCCCAGTAAATTTTGTGTTTTATTTAAATTAAAATTCATAAAAGATGTTTGAGCCATCCATGTAATTTTCTATCCATGATGCATTATGGTAATAATTTGCATGAAGGGACAGTAGAGGTGGATGAATCATGTGAAATAAATGTTACAGCACCTCCAATCGTATTTAAATTCATCAAAATATGATGTGATATATGTTAGCTTTGGGACAAACGTGCATTCGTCACAAGTACCGCAATATGTCATTAAAGCGATGGTCGAAACATTTAGTCAATTGAAATATAATATATGGAAATGGGATGACGACCAAATTAGAGTATCGGAAAATGTTAAAATTTACAAATGACTGCCGCAAATGGATTTACTTTGTAAGTTGTTCTTGAGCACATTATGTAATAATACATATATATGTATATAATATTAAAAAATAGACAACATCCTTATTTAATACCAGTTTAATAATTATAATTATAAGATTAATAAAGTAAGTTGTAATAGATCAAAAATAAAACTTGTTACATAAACATGGTTCATTGTCAAAAAAATTGTCTAAAAATAGCATTGATGATTTTTTTACGAAGTTACGTTAAATTAAGAATACAATTATATCTGAACCCTATTCTAAAAGAATTAATGTTTAGAAAAATAATAGCTATAAAAACAGTCAGGTAATTATTGAATGCATATTATATTAATTACTTAGTTTCCTTGACAGGAGCTTAAATCTGAAACAGCTCGTTTTTATCATAAAAATATATTGATCTTGAAACGTAATGTGAAGGATTCTAAACGTTCTAATTACCTTACACCACAATTACGATTTGACCCAAATATTAATATTAATATTAAGCCTTTTACTAGTAATTAAAATTGTATAACTTCAGTGAATCAAAGACTCTCTCAAAACTCTAATAGATTAAAAGAATTTATGAAGATTTAATTGCAAAGGTGTGTAAAAAAAATTGTGTTGGTTCAGTGTTAAGCTACTATTTACTTTACTACTGTTATTTGTTGTTTATTATTTTTGGCACTGAAATAAGAAGGTATTGCGATATAGAGTTACGTGTCTGAAATATTCTCGAGTATCGTAAATTCACAGGTCACCCGAAAATAAAGTTGTTTGTAACACAAGGAGGATTGCAATCAACGCAAGAATCAATTTTTGCTGGAGTTCCGTTGATTGGAGTACCAAGCGTTGGAGATCAATGGTACAACGTCGAAAAATATGTTTATTACAAAATTGGAATGAAACAAGAAATGAATTCGCTTACGACTGGAGGTTTCAAAAAAGCAATTTTAACCGTCCTTGAAGATGAAAGGTTTGAATTTCTTTGTATTTACTACTGCTACTTAATTTCAGTTTTCAATTAGATTTCTTGACTAAAATTTACTCTCCATCATAGCGTAAAAAAAACACAGCTGTGATGTAATCTTGTCAGTTTTTGCAATTCTCCTATTCTCTTAATCAGTCTTACATAAACGTATAGCATGATAGAAAAAGGTCTTGATTTGTGTTTTTTATACTTCTAGATTTTTTGATTTGATTTTTGAATTCGAATTTTCTTCTCGATTCAAGTGCTATTCAAAGTTTTGACGAATCCAAATTATGTGTGAAAGATAACATATTTTTTTAGTTACCGCAACAATATAATCAAGCTACGAAGCATAATGTATGATCAGCCTCAGTCTCCGCTAGAGCGCGCCATCTGGTGGACGGAGTACGTACTGCGGCACGGCGGGGCGAAGCATCTGTGTGACCCGCAGCGAACATGTCCTGGGCAGAGTACTATGAACTAAATTTGTTAGGAATACTATTGTCTGGTTTTCTAATAGTCTTTATAATTACTTATTTTGTTCTGAGATATGCCTGGTTTTACTATAAAAAACTTCTATCTTGGCGAATCAAGTTCAAAAAGGCTTAGTGTAATTTACATATTACTATTAAAGATATATAAAGATATTTAAGTTTTTTTCAAATCTTATGCATAGTAAGTGGTTCGTAAACTCAGCCTGCTTTTCGATTTCATTTGAACTCGTTCAATTAATTCTAACACAAGCAAAAAAATGGTTACTATTTATGCAATACTAGGTACCTATCTAATGCAAGTAAAAAACCGTTACGCTGTATTTTTTTGCATGTTGCTATGTGACGGTTAAGTCATTACAAATGTAAACCTTAGGAGGTAAATAATTAAACTTTGTGATAATTTTGTTTTTGATGAAATTGAAAATAGTCCAAGTAATGGTTATGAAGGCAATCCCGCTTGAGATATTATTAATAATTTATACATTTTATCCCTGATTTTGTTTTAAATTCGTTAAAATGGTAAATTAAATTTTGGCTCACAACATATTATTGTTATTCTCACAAAATTAATGCTGGCGTTTTCAATTTCTTTTATAATGAATTTATTATATACTTATACGTTATTTTTAAATAATTTTTCTTTTGTATACCTATGATTTTTATCCCTAGATCATATATTTTGAACTTTAAAATGTACCCGAATACATCTAACACCTTTGACATAACTTAAGCCAAACATTTAACACTCTTAAATCAGTATTTCGAGTCTATAGAGTCTATCTTTTCACACTGACGAGGAAAACCACTGATTTAATAAGTATTATACAATATGAACATTCTAATACTCGTTCAGTTTACATTTATGGAATTCGCAAGAGATGCCAAAGGGATTTATCAAGGTAAAGTTATTTGCTTTGAATAACTTAACAAAGTTTATTTCTGAGTCAAATACTCGATTTAGGAACTTACTCAAGTATTAGATTTGCTTTATATATGGAGTAATGGAATATATAATATTCATCAAGTTAACAAATTCCTTTGTTATCTTCTTGACAAGGGTGAATTCTTTAAAATCAAGCTGACAATGTGTGAAAGTCGAAAGTTGATATTGTAATTTTGGCATTATTTAAAATTATGTTATGTTATTCGATATGTATGTTTATGCGATAAACAATCACGTGTAATCTGTATCGCATTTTAGTCATGCGACGAGCCATATTTTGAAAAAATACACAAATCATTTAAAGTTCACTAAGATAAAACGAAATAAGCAGCACAGATTTTCTTATTACGTGTGCTCGTGAATTTGTAAAAATATTAGTGCTGCTATCTTAATTCTAAGTGTAACCAATTTAAACCGTAATTTAGTTTCATGGCCAAATGTCTTAATTTGAAAAATGACAGAGCTATGTATTTACGATAGTACTTTTATAATATGATGTATTTATGACAGCAGACAGTTTAAAGATATCTAAAATTTAATTACAGGAACGTTTTTCTATTGACAAAATTATGCGAAAGAAACCTTACCAGACTATTATAAGATTAAATTGTTTAATTAGTAATTTGATTTACTTTGGACAAATTATAACATGCATATTTATTTATATTTTAATTACATATCATTCTAATTATTCATTTTCATTGTTTAATTTTAAACATTGATCCTATTTTATTTTAAACATTGTTTGATCTATAAATATCAACCTTTTGAACTGTAACTCATCAACAATGTGTCCAATCGATATAATTTTGGTACCTAAACGTTTAAATAAACAAACAAATAAAAATCAAAGTAACATTGATTTTTATGGTAATTCAATGTTGTACATCTTTCAGTACATCAGTGTAATTTTAAAAGGGGATAAAATGATAATTTTCATATTTTAAGACCCAAGTAATATTTTTTATATATTTTTGATTTAGGTACTTGCAAAGAAAGTTACATAATTCGAATAATAAAATAAGATGCTAACGTGAGTATATTTAATTGTTTAAAAATACTAATGTTATCCTCAATGTGGCTATTTTTTATATAGTTTAGGGGTTGAAATTTTATGGCCCTTTAGGCCTGGCCGGGGGTCTTCTCGACAGATTAGTCAAGTTTGCATCAAAATCCATTAAGCCATTTTTACGTGATGCTAGGTCAAATAAACAGACAAACAGATAAACAGATAAACAGACAAACAGACAAAAACTCTAAAAACTATTGGAACATGTTCTGTTTTCGATTCTAAGTATCCCCAGCCAATTCTTTTTCGAATATCTTCCATGTACAGACTTTTGACCCTCTTATATGTATAGATTACACACGTTGTGTCATTATTAATACCTTTTTAAATTTAAATAGTTCATGTAGACATATGCATTTCAAATGAGCATAATTTGGTTTCTGATGGGTTCATCAATAAAAATGTAGTCGATTCTAATTATTATGCAACCATACAGATAAACTTTATTACAAAAACCAGATACGAGCATCGTGTTGTCACACTATTCTGTGAAATATAGCGATGTTCCATTTCCTTGTAGTATTTGTTTTTCCGACGACCATAAATGCAGCAAGAATATTGGCAGTATT
>DWNR01002453.1:0-13043 GCA_018250455.1 Polygonus leo
TGCGTGCACGTCTACGCTTACGTCTACGCATACGCATCTGGTGTGCTCCAGCCTTTATAGAAAGTGCTATTGCAGTGGCCTGTTTTTTCTTGCTTATTGCTCGTATGCAAGGCACCTTGTGACGCTATATTTTAAACTAGCTAATGCCCGCTGCTTCGCACAAGGTTTAGAACAATTTTATACAAGTAAGTTACAGAAAGATAAAGACGTATTCTTTTTAGTTGAGTTTTGGCTCCATTCTTTTGTAAAGCCCCCCCCCCCCGTAACGTTTTCAACTAAGTATTTTTATTTTATAAGTCGATTTTGCATATACGAGATTAATGAAATTTGGAAGAGAGAGAGTCAGAATGTCTAATGGTAATTGAGGTCCTTATTTATCTGTTTTTGTTAAAATATCTTTGATCGTATTTAGGTACCACTATATGCGATTTTTTGGAGTTAATAACATCTTATTTAATCCTCATGATAATCTGATAGGTATTTTGGTACAATTGAGTCCATGACATTAGTTGTACTACTTACATCGTAGTATAATTAATTTCTTATCAAGTTTCGCTTTCATTTTGCCTATTAATCTGAATAATTTTGTTTATACGTCCATCATATAATTTAATTGTTAACACCATTGCGATTTTAAAACAGCGTTGTAATGTAACTAAATAACTTTATATTAAACAATCATGTCACTTCGAGGCAATCTCTCCGTAATTGGGTGCATTATCCTCCAAGTTTTTTCTAACCCAACTAACCGCGGATTAATGAGCCATGGCTAGTGCATATACCGACGACCCCAAGTTTTTTACAGCCGTAGTTTAAAAACTTTTACGAGTTTCCTCTACGGTTTTCTAATGACAGCTAGCGCGTAATAGAAATAACATTTTTGAGCTTCTATATGTCTTCATATGGAAACATAGGTTTTAGGTGTTTTGATAAAGGATTATCTAAAATAAATTCGACTGAAACCCTTTGTTAACTGACTTCATTATTCAAATCACTGACTTAGGGCCGTATTAATAAAGTGAACAAAAGATGGAGATCGATCTTGAGTCCACTTTATTAATACGGTTCTTTAGTCTTTTTTATGTCTTATCCTTGCGATAAGGCGGACGGGCCACAAAATGGTCCCCACTGACGCTTCGCCAGCTTTGGAGGAGAGCTTTTTTCCACAGCTTGGATGTATGCGGTAAGAATGAACGTGCAAACTGAACCTACTTAAAGCTTTTCACACGCACGCTTCTCTAGGCCGTGAACTACCAGGCTTACAACTGGCAACACAACTGGCAACTCGTTAGCGTGACTCCATGGTCAGACTAATTAAACTATTATCATTGCGCTCAGCCATCGGCACGCTTCTGCGACCTACCGATTCGGTTCTCGTAACCGCTTCATTCACGGCCAGCATCTATGTAATATCTCACGCCATTACGGTTTTTTACAACGTTTTTTGTTCAGTCGGACGTGCAAAGTGTGCTATATATAGCACAGTGTGGTCGGATATATATGACTACGCATTAAGTGAACTTGAAAGACATTTTGGTACAACACAAACACAATTGAAACTTTGTTACAATTGTAGAAATGAATGCCGTATTTTTCGAGATTGTTACTATTTTAGTTATGATAGTTTCCGCAATGTTAATACCTATCAATGCGAATAAGCATTAATAAGTTTTTATTCACATGTGCGTGTTGATTGGTTGAGAATAAATGCTTATGAGTTCGATTACTCTTTGATTGGTTCGGACAAGCGTACATTGAGTCCAGTAAATTGTAGAAGCCTATGGAGTAAATCTCACGGCATTCAAAAATATATCTTGCTACTGTTGCAGACATCTTTGTGAAGTACGCCCACTCTCGATTACAATTCAGTATTAATGAACAAACTAAATAGTCACCCGACCAAGTACGGTTTGAGAGAAAGTTAATTTAATACATGATCTAGCTATCTGACATCAATATGCAATACGCTATGTAAGATAATAATTAAATGTAGGCAAGTAGTCTGTGAGAATTTCAACTGCAAAGAGATTACACACTTTACCCACTGTTTGTAATTTGATATGGTAATGCAAGGAATATTGTAAATATTAATAAAAAAAACAATGAACAAAACATTTAAAATTAATCAGACAAATATTAATAGTCTCAACCTACTCTTGTGACTATTGATATTATGGAATCAACAGCATAATTATGTTCTTAAACTATTTATGTTCGAGAATAAGTGTAAAAGTAGAATTGTCTTTTAACTTTTAAACCAACAGTAGGTATGTCACCACTGCCGCTCAAGGTTTCACAAGAGAATCATGACTGTAAATGTTAAAAATTAAAAAGATATATATAAAACCACTACATAGTATAAAAGAAAGTTTCTTCCTGCTGTCTGTTCCTATATGCTTAGACCTTTAAAACTGCGCAACGGATTTTGATAGAGTTAATTAAGCAGAAGGTTTATATGTATAATACATGCATAACATAGTAGAAAAACACTGAAAATATTTTATATGGTAGATGCCGGGTCAAAGTTAACCAAAAAAGTGTCTTTACCGAAATCATTTTTGATTGAAATTATTCCCTATAGTGATTTTCAATACTTGTTTACTTAGTATCATAGTTGAGCTACTCATTAAGTTTCATTCATTTCACTAATATACAGTTGCACCTACAGAAACAAAATATTGAAAATGTTGTAGCCGTATTATGCATATAATAATAATAATTTGCATTCCCTTTTTATCATTTATATCATACCATTTATATCATAGTCTCTATTCAAATAACAATCAAAAAATACCTGGTAATACCTTTTGAGTATTTATATACACATATTTTGCTGACAATTAACAGCCAACAATGATGAATTCTGCATCATATATAATACTAAAAGTTAATGCTTATTACATTACTGTGGTTACTTTAGGTAGGTGGTAGAACTCGTGTAGATAGACCAGGAAGGTACCACCGCTACCCTCATAATCCTCTGCGAAGGAATTCTTGTATTTCGGTTTAGAGAGCAATAGTTGCCGGCTATACTTACATCTTAGTCCTTAGGGGTAGCAATGCATGTGTAGTCAATCTCAAGCACGAATCGTACTTGGAGATGATTACAAAAGTAGGGTGGTAGTGACCACTGATCATCAGTTAATTACCTTACGCTCGTTTGTTACCTTTATACGATAAAAATGTAATACTTAGAGTCACTACTCGTAAGACAACAAAACAATTTTAGCCATTGTATTTTCCATCTAACATTTAGAGGTCGCTGGGTATTGAAATACCTTTTAATAAATACCATACAAATTAACATCATTAACGCCTGGTGAGCGCCATGTGACATAGTTTCCACACACGTTATGGCACCCAGGTACCTGTTTGTACTTTGATAATCTAATTGCTGATACAGACACGAGGATAAATGCTGACGAATAAGAATACGTTCGTTGACCTATAGGGTTTTGTTTTATAAAGTGAACTTGAAACTTGTAGAATAAACAATACTATTACTAACCCATTTTTCTTCTTTACTTAAGCGCAATCATTTTAATGTATTGGCATAAAAATTTCCACCGCTACTGCACAATATTTAAAACAAATCCTATTTTTGTTCAGTAATGAAAAATACATGGTGTTTAAGAAATGTAAAAATGTTCGCTTACTGTACGATTTTTGGAGTTCAAATTACTGTTATCTACATTCAAATTTCATCTTTAGGTAAATATAAAAATCTCGTGTCACGATGTTTGTCGAGGCTAATTTCCGAAACTACTGGATTGATTTTAATGAAATTCCGTACAGATTGGTAACTTTGTCCAAATTAAAATATAGGCTAAATTTTATTTTGATTAATGATCGCGATATTTTTTATTGGAAATTTAATATCACAGGCAGAACAACATCTGTCGAGTCTGCTATTATATATATTATATATATTTCTTGTGTTGGTGTGTTCGTCATTGAACTCCTCCTAAACGTCCAGACCTATTTTTATGATTTTTTTTGTGACAGAATGGTTTAGATTCACAATTTGATCCGATAGGTGATAAGGTTAGTACACCCCCAGTTTTTATTTTTTGGACATTTTTTTTATTTTAATTTTTTTTATGATTCGACACATACGACTCTAGAATTTCGCCCTTCCACCACCAACCCCAATTGATTATAATATTTATGGCAGAACAACGTTTGCTGGGTCAGCTATTATTTATATAAATTATTAAATACGGCTGTCGCAACCCTATTTTTTCTTTAATACCCTATATATCGGGAAAGGTTGTTGGATTATTAACAAAATCTACCGCCTTAAAGTTTAAAATATTTTTTACATATGAAAAGCAAAAAGCATAATCAATTTACTTTCGAAAGTTCAAAACATCCGTTTTTGCAATGGCTTCCTGCGGATGTTGACCCAAACTAATGAACGCTAGCGTTAACGCTATATATGTAAGGATGTATTAAACTTGATTTACATAATTTTAAGGTTTACTTAACCATTGCGTTTACTCTTTAGTAATAAACAAGTACCAATTACACAATACCAAGATCTTGAGATCAATGGTTTTTTTTTTACCGGTTAATGGTAGCAAACGTGCAGGCAATCCACCTGACGGTTACTTCAGTAAAACATTACACTAAAATCTTAAGCTTACTAAAGTATGATATGGACAACACATTCTGTTACATTTTGAAATTCTTTAGACACGCACATAAGACGATTGGAATGGGATAACTTTACTCGTATTGGATCACCCACGAATTTATATTTTGTAATAAAAGGGTAGGGAGGATTTAATATTCATGATCGGATTACAGATATTCGGAGTAAGTTATACGAATTTTAAAATTGAAATCTACATTTGAATAAAAAGAGGAGACCACTGTATATGCCATGGTTGTTATATCTATTTTCTAAAATACGTACAATATTAAATTATGTTATTATCCTGTATTGTTAATATGAAGAAAGCTAAGGCAACGTAATTATAGAAAGCTTGAAGGCTAACAGTTTCGCTACCTATACAATGTTATAATGTTAGTCAGACGTAAAATAATAATTGTCATTGTTATGAATACGAAAAGGTACCCATACTTGCGTACAATATTGTATTGTGACTAGAGGACAATGTTGATAAAATAAAGGCCAATTGAAACTAAAGAATGACGAGATCTTCACGTCAGAATATTTGAGTACGATCTGACATTCTAATATGGAATAGTTATTTAATAGAGTTTAATCGTCACGGTGTGCTGACTTGCTCTTTTTATTATGTCGTACTGCCTGACGAGTCTCTTCTCACAACTTATAACGCCCATGATATGAGTAAGAAACTTAAGAAAGTACTACTACTTGGCTACAGGACGCATCTGAAAACTTTTCTTTTGAGATTTATATCGTGGATACTTACGGAATAAATCATTGTTTCAGGAAAACATAGTGTCGAACATTTAACACTTTAAATACATATTTAGTTTTAAAATATTTATAAGTGAATCTGTACCTAAGTACGTTTATAATATTATAATTACAAGAATCGTTTATAATATTATAATTACAATTTAAAAATAATTTACATGAGTCACATCTTATCATTATTTCATCATCTATCCAGTATCTGGATTGAAGCGCAACAGAAAACTACAAACAAGATGACCAATTAGAGTAACGTGATATCATTACACCCTTATTACACCCATAGATCTTAATAAATTAGTTGAGTCATAGTGCGCGCGCGCACCTAAGAGTTAAAAATTGAAATTGGGAGCCGAATAACTCCGAAGATTACCGAGGATTCCCGAAGGCGAAGAGCGGGGAGTTCGGTAGCCCGTGACGCCGTTAACCAGCCGAGTGTAACGCGTCTCCTACCCATGAGCCTCGATACTATACAATAACATGATATAAATACTATAATCCTCGCAGCATCAATCATAACGAACTCTTATTACGGCGAGCCCACAAACCGAAACCAATAAATTCGCGGAAGCCTCGCATGCTCATAGCGAGCAAAATACGGTATTCACATTACCTATGTACCTTAACGAGAAGCTAGTTACCCAATTAATTAAGTTTCCTTACGCATAAATAATATTACATTAATTAATCAGAATAATAGGTAAAGAACTGTGGATATTTGTCCGTAGTATCGTCGCGTGTAGTCAGAAACTAGGTTAATGATTGTAAAGAGAAAAACTGAGGTCATAATAACATGCACCATGACCAATATTCACACGTAATTATGACGAATGTATTATCATTTAAAAGTTCATTGCCTATAAACGTTGTCTATCAAACCAGATCAATAGTAAATATTGTATAATTAAACTTTTTATTTTATTTTAAACACACTTGGACTATTATAATCAAACAATCGTATTAAACATTAACGGCCACATATATTAATGTTTGTAATATTAATGGTCTCTATTTATTGATAGGGCGTGTCAGTATTTCGGCGACAGTCTGTAAATTGAAATTTACTATAAAAATTAATTGACTTTACTACAATAACTTTTCTATGAGAAAATTTACTTAACTTACTGACCAAAATTGGTCTTTAGCGTACCATCTGACATGGGTTCCCAAAATTTTCCATTTCGCGTACACTTGCAGGTTAGTATTATGTATGTCACGGCGTCCCCTAGTTACTCAAGATAGAATGATACTAGGACGGTATGCGCAAAAATTAAATTTAGGCCAAGTTTAGTTTATACAGAAAGCCTCACGGCGCCCCTCTTTTCTCATTACGGCTTACCAGGGTTTCGCGGCGCACACTTTGGGAACCACTGATCTGTGATATTAAAAATGTGAGCAATCGGTTGGTTAGTATTTTAAAACTTTAATAAAACACAATAATATTAAATAAATGTGGGTAATTTTCTAAAGATATAAAATAAATTGAAAACGTAAAATACCAATGCCGTTTAAATCATTTAATTATACTGTTCAATCGAATCACGACCTAATAAAGTAAACTAGCTCATTACTGTATCTTAATTGCCGATAGTTAATTTGTCCTCATAAAATACATTGAACCTGACCTTATAGTGAAATATTTCATGGGTCACGGAATGTCATGATAATTGTAATTACAGTGCACTATGATCAATCTTTATACAGATATTTTCTGATACGCACATTTTTGTAAATGATCAATGTCTGTTTTGAAAACACATGTGTGACAGATAATCTCCTAGCGAGTGCAGTTTTTTCGCGACCCCATAGCGGGAGTCTCTTGTATTTGCAACACGTGAACATTTGGAGCAAGCAAAACATGTTTTGTCTAACATTTTCTGGAATTATTAATTTCTTGAATTAATTATTATTCAAAGGACTAAATTAAAACACAAGTTAATTTTATATGAAGGTAATAAAAATTCTCATATATTGAAATCAATTCTCAGGTGTCATTGTTCTGCCCTTTCTCTATTTTTACACTATTTGGTATACATTTCAGGAGCAAACTTCACTAAGAGCAGCCGATGATGTCTATTGACATTAGGACATTTCGGAAATTAAACTCAGGCACTTTTATTTCCTACAAAAAATCCGTAAAAAAGTAATATACTTGACTTCTAGTCAAGAATATATACATTTTGTAAACAAACTAAATAACAAAATATACAATAACAACAATCAATGTGTTTATGTAAGTACTTACAAGTCTCATTGTAGACCAATCAAAATCCAAAAACCAATCAATTGCGGACCACCACTAACATTAAAGACAGTGTTTTATGTCAATTTAGTATAAACCGACTAATAAAAACTCCTCATTTGCTGATTACTCGTATACAATTTCGATCGAATATCCTAATTTAGTTGCCTCGTTCTTGTCACTTAGAAGAAGGTATTTATTTACAAAATTTATAGTTATTCAAATATGCGACTCTAGTTAAATTCGTAGATTACTGTTACGAGGGAAATATTAACTTGAAAAATGAACTAATATAATATCTTCGACTAAAACTCGATGGACTTTAATATAATATTTAATTTGCACAGGCATCTTGTAACATCGATGGCACGTAGACCAATTCTGACATTACCAATTTGTCACCATCATGTTCGATAGCGTCGCCATGTAATACAGGCTAAACATGTCGTGATTGTTTAAGGGATACTGTGTCAATGCTGACCAACATAACTGTAATCGCAGGACACTATATACCCATAGGTATCCGATATTTGATGATGACAATAAGTTAGATAATATATGAATAAAACGCAAATAGTCTGCCTAGCTATATGACGGGCCTGCATAGCTACAATAAAAATTTTAACTTTAATTTTTAAACTTTTTTGATAAAGTACCTACACCGAATTGTTACTGGTGAAAAAGAAGAATTAGTCAAGAGAATATAATTGGTAGAAATAGAAAAATATATGTTGTCTACTTTACGTCCAGTAAAAATGTAGAGTCGCCTATATAGCTGTCTCAATGTTTGTGGAGAGCGTTTTTATAATTTCCAGATACATAAAAATAAACAATTATAATTATGTCAGTGTTACTCTTTAATTTAGAATAATAAATGATATTAAATTATTTGTGATGTTATTGCAGTCTGTGTCATCTTTATTTATGAGTGGCGCCGTCTATAGTCATCGTGGTCACAGGCTAAGGCATTGTTATTTAGATCACTAGGTAGGTTTGTAATTATTGCTACAAGGCAACAATAACAATATTACACGAGATTCCAGTGCACTTTTAGATTTCCTTTTCAGAAAATCCAATAATTATTTTTTGCAGTCACTAAGATTTTTAAGAAAACATGTCTCCTGAAGTCAAAGTAATAGTGTTGTGTAGAGTTAATTCTGCTACTCAGCTTTTTCCAAGAGGTTCATCTATACTCGACTAAATTCCACCATTCGAAGTTTCAAGGGAATTTTATTTGTTTCTTAAGACATAATTGCCAACCTCCATCTTAGTCCTCAGGAGTAGCAATGAATAGGGTCGGTAGAATTTGTTAGAACTGAGTAATGAAAACACGGAAATTATCGGAAAGATTCCGCTTGGCCAACAATTGAAATTTAAATAAGTGTCATAATCCGATTACTCTTTATTGAAACAAATGTCACTAGTTCGTAATTATTCGTACAGTTATCGGACTAATAGTCACTTATATATAATAATTGAATATATTTTAACTTACTAAACAAAACTATAAAAGTATATAACTAGGTTGGTAGTAATATGAATCGCGTATTATTTACTGTAGGTACTTTCCATCTTACTATTTACATTACTTCATTAAATAATGTTTTTGTAGGATATAACCATAGCAGAATTTGTTTGTTCGGCATATTTTCCGTAAATTAGTCAATGATTAGAGGAAAATCCCCTTAAAACCCGTCACATAGTAACACTAGCCCGGCCTGAACCTCAGATGCCACTCAAGCATGTAACATAATATTGTTTATAGTTGCAGCGCTGCTTGAGCTTGTCTTCTTTGTAAGTAGTTCTATTCTGTCTCGGAACCATTGTTTCGGCACTAAACAATTACGAAACTTAAATTTAACCGCTTTATACATCATTAATCACAATTAATGAATTGTAATAGATGAACCATCCGAAACAGTTGTCAATATATACTGTATTTTGTTACTTAAATAATACCTTGTATTATGCTTAAGATACCAAGATATTCTTGAAACAATGAAACGGATAAGCGTGTAATCTTGGAATATCAATAGTAAAAAGGTCCGTTGTAAAAAATGTCACGACTTTGTTCAACATTGGTATATGTTTTGAAATGAGCAGTATCGATTCATTGAATTTCTGCCTTGTTGATTTCATACAAAATATTTCCAATAGCCTTGTTACAGTTATCGGAAATATTTTCGATGTCAAACGACAAATACTTCCGATAAACCTTTTGAAGTTATCTGTAATTATTGCAGTTGGAATCACCGTTTTATAAAAAAAATGAAACAAACATCGCAGTCAGTTAATGCTTTTCACAACGAAATAAATTAAGGGATGATTCGCGATAAGCCTTCACTTCAAACTTTTGTTGTAAAGCTTTTATTTATAATTATCCTCAGTTGCCAGATCACGTACCTACACAAAGAACTTCAAATATGAACATTTGATGCGGTTAGTCGCAACGGGATAGCAGCATCATTTGGCAAATTACTATAGGGTGTTACACATCGTTAATTTGGAAATAATACGGACGCATCATAAAAACGCTCGTTTAAAAATTGTCTTGCGCACTACTCGACGTGAGATGATGTAATCATTCTAATAAACAGACTTTGAACACAAAGAGGCAAATAGAAAATAATAACTCTCGACTGCATTTTTCGTTAAGGAAAATTTTATTAAATCAAGAATCTAAATTACTGAAGAATGGAATATGCTCCATAATATATTACAAGTACAATTAGTTGAGCATTTTTTGTGATGGGTAAAAAATGTTAAACTCGCGTCAGGACATGTGACCTGATCGAAAATTCGTAAGACGGACGATGTCAAATGATGGCAATCTTAGCACAACGATTGTCATGTTTGTGTACGATAGCGCAATAAATAAATTTTGTATTTACCACATAAATGATAGTACTTTTATACTGATAATTAAAGCAATTCGTGCAAAATGATTCCCTAACTATTTCAAAATATCAAAAAACCACAACGTTAATATTCAAGTTTTTACTTCTGCCGGCACTCCCGGAGTGCAACCCGTTGTTTTTTTTTTCTACTAAGTTTTACTGTTGTCTCGCTGACTACTGCCCATCAAATCTGTAATGGCATATATGCTCAAATCCGATTATCCGCTCAGGTAGAAGTTTAGACACATAACGTGAACAATGTAGACAACACAATAGTAAGACACCTATTGTTAAGATGTCTGATGATGGAGATGGAAATTCGCTATAGAATCTTCATACTATCGAACGCAGCTCTGCCAAGTCTTGGCGCGTTACAATGTTACAACAAGTATTCTGATTCTAGTTATATAGAGGAGATTCTAGTTAAATTATAATCTTGGAACTCTGCAGTGCTTCATGCCAAGGTCCTTACTCTAGGCACATAGCGTTTATCTTACAAGTAACGTTTTCCTCTCTATCATAACTTCGTTGTATATAAATCACATAAATATTCTAATTATCTATGACAAAATGTTTCTTTACTTGTCTTATCATAACGATAAATGACTTGCCAAAAGAGTATCGGCTTGAAATTTGGTGGTGGATAAATTAAAAAACTGTACATTGTACTTAGAAAATCCTAAAACGGGGCCAGAGGTGTCGTATAGGCGCGATTATAAGGACATTAAAATAACATAGTATTCCATATTTCTTTTTTACTCATGGATGTCAAAAAAACTGAGATGATCCCACCAAAAGTTATGGCCTTAGTTATATTTTTTTAAGTAAAATGTATATATGTATATGCATACCTAGTGTAACATACTCGAAGATGAAACGAGATTAATTCTGAAATATTTAACTCCTAAGGCGTCATTAAACGACTCCAATAAGAATACACAACGAAACATCGTTTTAATAACACATGGTCTTTCCCACCACGGCGGGCGTGTTTTCAAACTGTAGTACATTTTCATAGTACGCACGTGTAGTTCGCAGCATTGACAAGATATGTACGAATTCGTTAGTACCACACTAATCGGCTATACTAGTTCGCACGGAGCCATTGTAATGTCACGCTCGCGTGCCTCCCCACGAGAAGGCCTCACTGGTAGTGTGTACCAGTATATGTTTTTTATATATTTTTTACTAATATCACACAAACGGAACATACCTAATTAGCCGTAGTAAATCAGCACAGCCTTGTTTATGAGTAAATTGTATTATTTTGGCGAAGAGAAATAGAAATGTTATTGCCGTCAGGGAATTTTTATACTTAATATAATATTAAGTTCAACAGCATTATTCCGTATGAAATTAAGGATGAAAATATTGTAAAAAATAGTACACACATAACCCTAACAGGTTCATCTTTCAAAACACTGTGATCACTGTTTCTGTACAAAAAGACGTGGAGATCAACAGGCTAGCAAAACACCCCTGCGAATAAGAGGGGCACGCGTTGAAGAACGTCGCTACGCCAAGTTTAGTGTCGATCAGCGCATAAGACATTTCACATCAAAAACTTGATCAATATTGTTTGATTATATTAACCTTAAATTGACATGATGTTCTTGTGCAGATATGTGTGTGTCAGCTAATTTGTACCAATGGATACAGAAATTAAATAAATAAAAGCACTTGAACGCAAATTGATGACGTCGTACCATCGTGAATGACTTCAATTGAGCAGCTGATGATTCAAACATCGACACATTCATCATTAGCTTAGTGCATCTCGATCAAATCAGTTTATACTAGATTGGCTGCAAATGAAATTCCACTTCTGAAATTCATGTACACTATCTACAATAATTTTATTCCATTTCTGTAACTTTAGTTCATAAAATTTATTTTGTCTACTTACATATGCTTCCAGTAATTTTCGCCTTGCCATTTAAACCAAGAGTTCGTTGAAAAATTTACCATCAATTCCATTTTATCATTTACCGCATTTCTCTCGATGAAATAAATAAAAAAATAAATAATGTGACTGTAATGATCTCCCGTAATGACGTATGCAATGGACATATCCACAAGAAGTACATTTTTAACTGAAAATCATGCATAAAGTTATCTTTATTAAAATTCATTATCTTACCTTTGTTGCGTATGTATTTCTAGATTCGATGGCGATATTATATTTATAACGTATGTTATGTACTATTTATAACGGTAAATATATTAAAAAAAACACTTAATATCTGTGACTTAAATATTATTGTGTTTTCCTGTCACTTAAATCCATTAAAATTACAGTTATATTATTTAGCTCCTAGAGAATTTATCTATGGAAGTTAGGAGTAATGACTCATGGTTCATGATTTACATTCCGACAGAGCACGCAACAATTGTAGCAGCAACATTTTCTTGCCCTCCTATTACCCACACAATTTAGAATGCGTATGAGAAAACCAGTGTTAATAAAAAATGCAGAAAACCATTTTGGAACCGACTG
>DWNR01002454.1:0-13041 GCA_018250455.1 Polygonus leo
GCAGAGGGAGACCCACCCCATCTAAGCGCCCGATGCTGGAGGTCATCGGGCGTAGATGAGGATCCACCCCAGAGCCGTATTTAGTCAGATCCCTCCCCCCTAGCCTGTCCGGTATGGGTAGCCCTATCCGGCATAGCCTAGCATAGATCATTGGGACACGCAAGCCCCCCCACCACGACAAGGTAGCGACTTTTGGGGGGAAATCGCTCAAGGTTAGGTTAGTCTTATGCTAGTATATCATCAAATCTCGTGTGCCCAATACCTACTCAATCGCTTGTGGAATGTGTCATATGTATTTGTGGGTTAGCTAATAAAATTGATTATTAAGAACTTTTGTCTTCTTTCAACCACCATTCAGATTTTATAGTCCGTTACATATAAAAAAAATATCCCTTAAAATTTGACATTTTCAAAAAAACAAATTATATTTCTACGCAACCTAATTCTTAGCAATAAAACCAAAACTTAGTTGATTTTGTAGAGATTAATTATTTCGTATTTCTTGCCTGATAAACTTTGAATTTCAACACTGAAACAAAAAATAAATAAATATAAAAGCGTAGTTTTTACCTAACAAACTCTTTTTAGAATATCATAATTAAAATTTTGATTCTAATATAGTTAAATTATAAAAGATAATTGTCAAAAAACCAAATTTATTAAAATTTTCTGTAATTTGACCTTGATCTTAATTTCACACACTTTCGGACATGTTTTTGTATTCACATTTTTTGAGTTCCTTCATCGCATTCTTCCTGTCCGCACCGCTTCCCTCATTCTCGCAGTGAGCGCCGCGAGCGTGGCCGCGCGCGTTTTCCTCGCGTGGCGCGCGCGCTGCAGCCGCGAACACCGCTCGTCCTTCAACGCGTTCGCCGCCGCGACGCACGCGCGTTTCGCCGCGTCTTGCGCTTCTACTTCTTGACGCAACAGCGTTGACTCCCAGGAGCTTAGTGCGTTAGTGATTGCCACGCGCTGTGTAGCAACTGATTATTTTAATAGATATATTGTACAATATTATCTACCCTAATTATCCTCCGTGAAGCAATTTATTTTGTTTCAGTTTGGAGAGGCGTAGTTGCCGGCTATACTTAAACACGAGACGAACATCATAGTCCTCAAAGGAACGCATTTGTGATCAACATTGGGTACGCAGTAATCGTACGCAGGGATGATTACTAATGTCCATGGGCGGCAGTGACCACTTACCATCAAGTGGACTGTCCATATCCTGTCCAATCAAACCATAAAATTATTATTATTTAAACAAAACAAAACCCTTTAATAATACATTTTATTCATTTAAAATTATAATAATTTTATTTCCGACTTTTTATTTTAACTAAGTACAGGCTATTTCATTCCTGCCTTGATAAATTATTGCTAGATGATATTTCGGGCGTCCGTGTACAATTTGTGTTAAAACTGTAATATACAAATAATATGATCCGTAATTTTTTATGGCTTAAATGGCTAAATTTTAAATGGTTTGTTTACTAGCTTTTATTTGATACCCATACTGCTATGGTAATAAAAATGGGGGTTGATTACCCCCTCCCCCCCTTTTCCATTTGCGGGCATTTTTAAACATGTATATAGCCTATGTTACTACCACAATTTTGACGAATCTAACGACACCTCATAATCATTGTCCCTTGTGTCGTGAGTGTCATCCACGACACAAGGAGCAATAAGTCAGACTGTAAAGTTTATATTATACTAGTTGACCCGGTAAACGTTGTTCTGCCATATAAAAAACAATAGTTCTCGGAACCCACGTGAAAACTGACTTTTATAGGAAAACAATGGAATGACAGTGGCGCCATCTGTCGACAATTCGTCGTAATTTGGGGCTCTTGCACAACAACTTTGCTAAAGATCATCACATAATAAAATTAATAGTTTACGATTCTATAAAAGACATACAGACAAACATTCATATTTATATATTAAGAAGATTGTACAGTGTAATTATTGTAATTGTTCTTACATGAGCAGCGTCCTTCAAAAAGGCCTTCTTCCGTTTCTTAGCGTCCTCAGCTCGTCTGTTCGCGTGCACCAGCTCCGCGTGTTTCCTCCACTCCTCGCTGGCGCCCTGCCGCCAGCGACGGTCTGCAGCTAACAACGCACGGGCGTCTTCTTCTATTGCCTTCATTACTATTTCTGTTGCCTGAAAATATATGTGTTAAAAATATAGAATATTGGTGAAAAGGGGCTTCCCATACTATACGTTAAAAATTTCCTAAGTTTCTACATTTTTCCTACATCCTTAAAGTTTATAGTACTTTTTATCATTTGCTTGCAGATTCGAACAATACATAGGCCTTACTACTCCAAATAAGAACAGCAACGGTAGACCATTTTGTAATCCACCACTGATTCCCTAACAGGCAAACGGAAAGTTCTAAAAATTTCGCCACTTGTCAGATGGTAAAACCTGTATACCGCACGCCAAAGGCAGTATAGCAATACCCATTTCCGCAATACGTTATTTGTCTCAGGGGTAGCATCGGATATATGGCTTATTTATTATACAGGACTTTAATCCTATATAAGGTTAGTAATGGGCGGTAGTGGCCACTTAAGATCATGTGGAATGCATTCGCGTGTACCACTTCTATACTATAAATATGCAAAGATATTTGTCGATAACCAAACTAACCTTTTGATCATCTCTGAACGCCAGCAAGTTCGCGCTCCGCTTTTCCTTATGCCTGATGCAGCTGATTAACTGTCCCCTCTTTATGCCGTCATCGAGATCTCTCTCTAGTCGCTTGTACTCCAACCAGGAGCGTTCCTGGTCGCGCTTCTCTTGTAGATACTTCTTATATTGTCCTGACGTCTCTGCTTCCACCTGAGTATCACAATGGTATCTTTATTAAAAAGATGTCCCTACAAAAGAATTTTTGTCTGTGACATGAGCTAAAAAGAAGTAAAGAAATAAATAAATAAAAAATAAAATAAAAAATAGAGTACTTTATTCCCTTTTTCCGAGTTATTCACGCTGATGGCATCTCCGTGTTTAGAGACGACTGGCAGATGTGAAACATCGAAACTATTCATTCCCATCAGCATATCCATCATGCACAGCCAACACCAAGACTAAGTGTGTACACGATCATTCTAGTACTCCCTGTTCAATTTCACATCAAATATCTCTCCAGAGTCTCCGAAATTGGCGTGTTTGTATGAGGAGAGTAATGAAAGTGGAAGAAGCTAGGCAAGTATGCCAGAACCATACCGTTTGGCATTCAATACTATCTGCCTAACCCGTAGGGAATTGGCGTTAAGATGTGTGTGTGTGAATTTCTTGACATAGGACATTGCTACGCCAACAATCCATATTATCCGCCGCAATGTTTCACACCAAAAGCTATAGTTATTTTAAGGTACCTGTTGTCGTTCTTCCTTCTCCTTCATCCACATCTTCTGGAACTGCTCAGCGAGCCTCTCTCTCTCCGCATCTTCCTCCCGCTTCCGCGCGAGCGCCGCAAGTAACTTCCAGTCATGCTCAGGAATGGAGTCCAGGATGTCGCTGCCATATGCTTCGTAGTCCAATGTGCTTATAAGTTGTGATACTCCACTGGGTACTGAAAAAAATGTAGAAAACAATCTATTTTTAACCAACTTCATAAAAGTAGGTTATGAGTTTGACTTGTATGCATGTGATATTGTTGCCTGTACCGATTTGTACCTTAAAGTGCTAAAATGCTAAAATTTGTAGATAAACATAAATTTACTTATGTAAATCTCTGGTGTAACCTGTTATTCCCTTTCTAATGACTGGGATTACCCATTTTAGTCACGATATAAAATTAAGGTTTGTCTGGTCAGCTAGTAGCTATGTAATCCATGGCACGATGTTTGTTCACCCTGTATCTATTTAGCCGATTTTAATAAAATTTTGCATTTAATTACGGTCTAATGGAACAGTCTGATGGAGCTGCTCGAGATCAAAAACTTTTTCTGATAAGATAATGTTTGTGGGCCTACTAGTACCAAAAAGCAAAAAGTTTTTTAAATATATTATATTTGCGAAATTTGAAATTTGTGAAATGGTGAAATTTCTTAAAATCTAGAAGGCGAAGTTGCGGGCCACATAAAGTATTAAAATTAAATGTGCCTCTTTAGACACATTAGCAATGAATCTACAATCTACAAAGCGTGCTCTGTGATAAAACACAAATTTGCAGGCGTATAGACTTGAATATTTAAAGTAGCATTAAAATTAATATAATTTATCAGCTACATGGTTTGCCCAAGTTCATATCAAACCACACCATTTCTACCGCGCAGCAGTTGTTTATTAGCAATTTACTTTTCGTTAGGAAAGTTGTAGCTGCCGGTCATGTTCGGCGTCGGCTCATTAAGTACACTCCATAGTTACGAACATCATGACATGGATTTATATATTAGGATAAGTATACTCACTGTGAGAGAGCCTTCCACTTGGTGACGTTTTCCTCGGCGACGTACATCTTGATCTTTTCGGCGATTCTGTTATAATTTTGTAACAAAACACCATTATGTCCTTCTAATAAATAGTTCTTTAACATTTAGTTCAATGACAGAATTTTAATCGCAGGCACCTAAATTACCCAACTTAAAAAATTCAAGCTTCTCATACTAGACCAGTACTGAAGCCGTTAAAAAAGGTACAGAGTGAAAAAAAATATAGTAGAATGAAACCTATTGGACAGGGAAGTAGTAGTTAGTAGTGGAGAGTATAATAAAAATGAAAGAAAAAATAATTAACACTCCGTTCGAGGTCGGGAGGGGGTACTTTTTTAAGGGTAAATAAAAATCGGTTAATCTTGATTTCAGGCAAAACTACAAGTCCTATAAAAATAGCAAAGTTGTCGGTAATGAAAAGATCTACAGGGCCCTACCCTAAGGACTAAAATTTCTTCGTCTCGTGTATAAGTATGGCCGGCAACCACGGCTTTCCAAACCGAAACACAAGAATTGCTCCACGGAAGATTATGAGGGTGGCGGTGGTACCTCCCCGGTCGAACTATCTAATTAGTAGATAATACGATAAAATGGACAGAGACTAATTAGTAATTAATGCTTTACATTTGGATCGTCGTCTGTTATAACTTTAAGCAAAACAGTATTATGTCACTTTATTGTTACACTTCCGTATTTCATTACAAGTGTTCCTGTGTGGGAAAACTACAAACTATTGTTGATTGTTACGTTTCATTGTATGAGAGATATGTTATGTCTAGGGTTGCCAATATTTTTTTGCCCAAATATAATATACTAGCTGTTGCCCGCTACTTCGTCCGCGTGGTTATGAAGATATGTTTGTACGACTATTAGCACTTGTAGTAACAAAGTTTCATACGAACTATGAACCCCATAAACAACCCCTTAGGGGTCAAATTTTGCAAAATTCCGTCCAAGTGAGCACCTACGTCGTAAATAAAAACCCATGCAAAATTTGAAACCCCTAGCACATGTAGTTTCCGATATAGTACACGTAAAAAAGTAGGTATAGGTTTTATGGAAGAGGAAAATATTAATAGAATAAAATACTTATTTATAATTACAAAGATTTTTTTGTATTTTTATCAGTTTTTCTTTTAAAACAAAACAATGTTTTTGTTGAGATTTAATGCCGAAGTAGCGGGAATAGAGAGCAAGAATGAAATTACCTAGTGAATAAAAGATTTCGTTATCAAAAATATAGTAATATTGCGTACTATATTTTTTTCAACAGTATATATATTATAGTACGGTTGGCAACCCTAGTTATGTCGTTACGGATAATATGTATATTTATGCTCTTGTTTATAATGTAATGTAATATAATTAATTTTAGACTTTTTAAATATGATTTGTATTCTGTTAGATAATTGGTTTGAAGTAGGTAAGTAAGTAAGTTCAAGGTGTAAAAATGTCTCATCTTCAAAGCCGAACTCCTTTCGTTTTGTTTTATGGCAGTTGAAACATATTTTCATTGTTATTTTACGAAAAAAGCCTTTCCCAAAATATCCGAAGACGAAATAATTTGATAAGGTTTAGTCACAGTAGAGTATAGAAGAGTGCAATTACATACAACTATATTACGATTGGCATCACTAATTAATTTAATAATCAGATAAAAAGAAACTCTAAAAACACATCAGGAATCTTCTCCACGGAATGTTTTCAAAATGAGTTCAACACAATTATCCACTTTTTACTTTTAACACAACACGAAACTAGATTTAAACACACATCACAGTATCATGAAAGATATAAGAGATATTTGTCTTTTCTGTACGTAACTTGGTAGGTACTGTTGTCTGTTCGTTGATATGATACGGTTGCTATGATGATATTGATTTAGCGAGTCGTGTGTGATAAGAGTTATTTTCATTGTGTTTAATACAACGAAATTCGTTTTCTTTTTGGGCAATTCAGAATCGTACATTACTACTTTATTATACTACTTCATTATATAACCCTATCGATACACAATATATAGGAAATCTGTAAGAGGTAGATAAAATATTGTTAAAACAATGTTAATGTTAATGAGTTAAAATATTAGCACTTTTTTATGTGTCTATTTGTTGATTTAATCGTGCTTCAGCCAGAATAAAGTACAAGCTGTATTTTATTTTATTTTTCCACTCCTTCAAAATTAAGGGTGTAAAGAGCTTAATTTTGTCTAGATACCTCATAAAATGTAACATATGAAGTCTAGGTATTGCAACTTGTAAGATTGAAGGAAATGGTCCCATACCACCCCCCTCATAAGCCTCCAAAATACAGTTTTTGTTTCAGATGGAGACGTGTAGATGCCAATCATACTTAAACTCGGGGCGAACACCTAGTCCTCAAGGGTTTACCAGAAAAAACGATTACTACAACCGAAACAAAAAAATACGTACGATGATGGGGTGAAAGTACTATCTCCTTGATAACCCTATACCTACAAGTTCTACCTTCCACAAAAGAACAAATATAAATTGGGTATAGATATCCTTCATTAGTACAGGTATCTTTAATAGATTAGGTATAATAGATTAGGATATCCTTAGTAGATCTCGCGAGTTATAAGATCCTCAAAACGCATCATATCGCAGTAAGATCGCCACGTGCGCAGCGGGTCCGCTGCGTGTAACATTCGTATGATCTCATTGATTGCATGCACTATGTGAGATGAGGTGCCTACTCATTGCCAAATCCCAATTGTGATAAGGTTCATGATAGCGGTTTTATTAAACGTATATTTAGTAAAAACGAGCAGTAGTTTTATTTAGATAGGTTATATAGATAGGTACATACAAAAATTATATCACCAACATCAAAAAATAAAGGCATAAATACATCTCAATTGAGACAACTAGGGAGTTTCCATTCGGGAGACCATCCGAGAATGCAGTTATTAAGAATAATATAGAAACCTTTAAAATACAGTTTTCTATTTTTTTTTGCAGGTGAAAAGTAAATACCTGATTAATTATGTAAAACATGCAAAAAAAAATGTTTTGACAAACGCTATCAACAATGCCCTGTATACTATATAATCTTTGTATAAAACTCGAAGGTACATGTCTAGTACATTCAATGATCGGAAAGTTTGGAGGTTCAGGAAAACAGCTACAAACACGCGTGTGGATTGAGAGAGCACCAACGAGACCAAAGCGGCGCGGCATGTACTCCGCGGGACAGAAGTCTCGACCGTTGTGTGTCGAGACGTACATATACGTCCTTTTCAACGCCCTCTTCGCGGTCCGACCACAACCTTTCCGCCAGCGCCGCTGCGCGCGGCCACACTCGCGTGTCCAGACCACCAGGCCCAAGCTGCTCCGACCATTGGCACACCGTACCACCGTCTATCCGCCATGTTGGTTCTTCCTTCGTCCAAGGACGGTGATCGTAGACCTGCTGCCACGACTTGTATGGCCCGCAGTGCCCTTCCGAACTATCTCGCCACGACCCGAACCCACAGTCGAGGTACCACGCGTCCACATGAGATATTACTGCACGAAAACCTGCATCAAGCACCGCACGGGAATCCCGCCATTTTGAAGAACCCCAGACTTGTATTCCTATCTGGTTTTTATCCAATTTCTTGAGGTACGACAAGCGTGTCAAATGCGATGACCAGATAAGTGTTAATTCGGGTAACTTTCCACCGTTCGCAGCATGGAGTGCCATCATGGCACGCTGGGTGAAATTGAGCCAGAGATTAATAGGGTTCGAGGCTCTAAGGTTTTCAGTCCAGCAGAACTGCGATACTTCGTCGCCACCAAGATGAAAGACATCATCAACGCCAGTTAGCTGAATAATTTCGGAGTATATCTGTTCCAGCACTTCGTACACATACGGGTTGCTAGGATTTAGCTGGCCGCAAGGTGGTTCACCGCAGAACTGTCTCCAAGGTTCGGCATCGATACAAAAAGCGAGGTCACCGAACCCTTTAGACGGACCCCACTTCCACGCTCGTCCTACATGTGCTGGTGCATCTACTTCTATGAGTACACGAATACCCCGTAACCTCGCCCTACGGACTACTGCTCGAACGTCATTAGGCGTATAAACGGCGCCAGGTCCATATGCACCATATTTTGCTAGAAGCGGTATACTTTTTAGTCTCAATGGAAACGATTGGGAGTCACTAATGTGCCAATGAAATGTGTTCAATTTGCAAGCAGCCATGGCATCAATTGTCCGTATGATTTCTGGGATAGGAAAATAATTTCGTGCAGTATCAAGCAGCAGACCGCGGTAGTGGAACCGAGGGGCATCTTCTATCGCTGCCGCTTGTACAGTCAAGAGGGAATCAAAATAAGGGTCAAACCAGATTAGTTGTGACAGAGTTTCTATCCCATGCCGAGCGCCACAAAATGAATGAGCCTTTATATCTGCTATTACATTATGACTTGTACTTGCGATGGTAAGCGTGTAACTTTCGTCAGTGTCAAGGCGTAATTGGATTTCAGCGCTGCCTTCAATAGCGACGCGTACTAATATGTCACGAGGAGTTTCAGGATCCCTTTTCTTTTTGCTGTTAGTTTTTTCCACAGTTGATCGTATATCATGTCGTATCAAAGCAAATGCATCGTTCAGGTGTTTGGTTACACTATTTGAAGGTGATGCTGTGATTTTTAGGACGATGCGATCGGCCCTCACGGGTACAGTGACATTGGCTAAGCTGTATAGTCCGGTGGGCAGTGGCCATAGTTGGGGTGGAGCGCACAGCATGTTGCAAGTGGATAACGATTGCAATGTAGACGAATCCACAGTAGAAAACCTTTCGCAGCGATCGTTTATGCAGATCCACGTCCATTGTGGGATGACTGAGTCAGTACGCCTGGAAATTATATCTTTATGAGACTTGTTTATTGACCAAACTGAATTCACGGTGCATTTAAGAGTAAGAGACCATAGCGTACAGGTTGTGCTTCGGCTGGAGCGGAAAGTGTTCGTGTTTTAACCACCAGGACAGCAGCGCGATGAGGACGCATGTGGCGACGCACGCCGCACCCAACAGTACACGACAAAATGCGGATGACAGTGCAGCACATTGATCTGCAACAACATTAACACTGTGCCCCGCGGTTTTAAAATTTTCTTAAAAATAGAAAAAGTGGTAGTTATACAGTCTAGACACGTTAATAAGAGAATGCGAGATCTGAAGTCATCCGCGTGTCGTCACACGAATAGATCGATATATACGATGAAAAATCCCGGTTTAAAACAGAACGTAGAACATAATGGGTTGTATTTCATAACGAACAAAGACACATAAAGGACAGAAGTGATTCATAGGTATATAATACAAGTCACGCTCTTAGCTACTGTGTAATTTTATTACTAAGCTCGATTGAAAGTAGATACATTTATTTGATAATAAATATGTCATGATTGTATTATACCAAGTATTTCTAAAGACCTTCATTCTTAATACGTAACGAAATATCACTTTCTTTTCTCAATATTATGTATATACATTTAACAAGACAGCGAAACAATACAATGATTGTATATCTTGAAGATCGAAACATCGAAACAGAATCACTATCAACGCTTATCAGTTGGAGATATGAGGAGTCACGATACGGCAGTCGACAACGCGCCGCGGTCTCGGAGTGACGTACCATCATGGATAACAAAGCTGATAAAACTAAACCTGTTCTAAAAAGAGCTGAGGTCCTAAAAAAGCTGAACGCTGAAAACCTACAGCTTCTAGAACGAGGTCTACTTGGAGATCTACCTGACAGATTAAAGCCAGGATTCACAGCCGTCAAAGGACCAGTACGAGGTGAATTGAATAAAGAACTAGTTGTCGCTAAACCAACAAGTCTGTTGTCATCGTGCTTGCCAGTTGTGCCGGACTCTCCATCGCCCAGCGAAAATCAGCTATCATCTTCAGATGACGACAACGTTTCGCCTTTGAAGAAGACCTTTAGTTTCCGGGAACGATTTTCGAGAATCAGCTTCTTCGGAAAAGACAAGTACGATAAATCAAAACGGAAAAATGAAAGTACCATTCTAGAAGATGAACATACAAATGACACGCCGTCTCCTATATCACAGAAAAAACAAACAAAAGTTAACAATGAAACCAAGGCTAACAAACGTTACTGGTTCTCCCGGAACAAAGAACTAGTGGAGAGGCGTCAGAAAAAAAGTCCTGTGTACACAAGAAGCAAGAGCTTCGAATTCTTGCCTCGCGCCCTTGACGAGGACAATGAAGGGAAACGAAATTTGACGAATACTAACTCGTATGCTTTTGGAAGTAGTGACACGATGGGCGAAGCCTGGTCATCAAATGAAAGTCTTGAATATCTGTCAAATGTTTACTACGATAATGAAAATACAGTGTTTCTCAAAAGCATCAAGGAGATTCCGAACCATGAATCCTCAAACAACAACTCCAGCATATCCACAGTGACGTCGGCGTCCAGTGGACTGGCCATGAACGTATTAAAGACCAAATCGGTACAAGATTTGCTCGATGAATTCGAGAAGGCTGTTGATATGTTCAGTGAGAACTATTTGAGTGACTGCGAACCTTACACGAAAACTTCTGAACAGTTGCCAGTGAAAGAGAAACGTAAGAGTTCCTCGTTTAGCTCTCTCCCTTCACCGAAAGTGATGCAAGTGTCTAAAGTGAATGAAATAAGTGAGGATTTCAAGACGGAGTTGTCCAAAATGTTGGAAGTGAAACGTGTTAGTGGTGTGACCAGACGGCGTGGTTCCGTAACGGATTGGTTCGTGCTAGAGGACAAGGCCATGTCCGCTGCGTGTGCTATAGAAGAGAATAAGTACAGAAGGGCCCAGAAGAAGCCAACGAAACGAGTACGCAGAATAAGTTCTACTAAATACGTAAGTATTTTATCGATATTATTTTGCTATAATGCTTAAAGAGAATATCTTAGACAGTATCTTATCTCTGACGGAGGCCGCGACACATGCCTTTTCTATTACGAATGATATTTTTACGAATGCATTAATATTTGGGTTTATGTTTCGTTTATTGTAAGAAGAATGTTGCAATTTGTTTAATTTTAGGGAAGTTACTGACTTCGCACGCGAAATAAAATATTGAGGGATGAAGTTATTCTTTATAATTCAGATACATTGTGCGTGAACGTAGATAGTTAAGTTGGCTATTTATAATTTTCAATTAATAATTTTACCAAAGTGGTTTACTTACTCTGCAAGTAACATTTTGACATTTTGCTGTTAACAATTTTGACCCCCCTATTCGTATTGTCAAAAGGTTACTGTCCGAACAAATGAACGCCAGCATCTGTTAATATATTGATTAACTATTATTATATTTTTGATCGTAGTGTCTACTTTAGTAATCAATGGGATTAAAAAAATAAGTGTTATAATAAAAATAATGCAGTTGTATCATTTAAAAAAGTAAGAAAAGAAATAAGTGTTGCCATTCGGAATACGGAAGGAATTCGGAAGGGAACTTTTACACAAAAAATCTCGTAAAATCTGGTTGTACGTTAATCATTCATACAACCAATACACATTATTTTTGTGTTTTACATTAATAATAACTGTTATGAGTGGAGTATTACATTTATTTAGCGAATTATGCAACTAGCAATAATGCAGTTATCGATATTGGAACCTTGGTAAATACGTACGTATTCCGATGACCTACATTCGAATTATCAATTCGTGCAATAAACTGATTTCAATTTGAAAACACGTAGCCACTATGACACTTAATGAAAAAAATTACCGAAAATATACGCCGGAGATATGTTAAAAAAATTGTATTAAATTTTCCTTTTCAAAAAGCGTAAAGGAGAATGTTAGTAGGTTTTATAATTGGATGGTAACTTCGAGGGCAATTTGTAAATGCATTTTAGAAGGCCAAATTTCTATAATACCTGTTGGAGTAAAGAACTGGCACGCCATGTTTGGCGAGTCGTGGCGCGGCGTTCATAACAATTCGACACGCAGCCGGTTCTGAGTTCGATTCCCGGCGAGACAGAAAACTAACCAACATTTAGATTTCCGATCTTGCTCTGGGTATTTATGCTTTCGTCTTCAGTATGTTCATATCATCCACCATACATCCATATGGTTGTTTCGTCAAAAACTTTCAAACATACCCTTGCAACCAAAACCGAAGTCGCTAACAAAACAATTGATACGCGGTACAAATGTGTATGGCTAGTTACCGCCCTATGCAACGTGCAATTATCACTAATTAATTCGTAGACTTGTACTTACTGACCCACACCTACATTATTATCTGATTCTGATAACTTTATAGCATTTATTGATTGGCTTATATTATATGCCAATAAATTAGGTTGATTCATCAATTAGTTTGTAATCAATCAATTTAATAAATCATTCACTGTTTTCACAACTGTTTGTTATCGTTAAAGTGCATCAATAAGTCATATAAGTGTACTATAGTTTGAATCAGACTATGTATAGTGTACTATACATACAATATATTATATATATATATATTTTTTTTATTGTGTAAAGGTAGCAAACGAGCATGCAGTCCACCTGATGTTAAGTGATCACTGCCGCCCATGGACATCAGTAATCATC
>DWNR01002455.1:0-13036 GCA_018250455.1 Polygonus leo
GATGACGTTAGTGGTTTCGGAACAATCGCAAAGGATCATCTTACCTCAAGGGATCAACTCGTACTACTTTCCCCTACATTTGGCTCTATTAAATTGAAAAAATTATGTTAGAACGAATTGGCTCACATATTGGCTTCTTGCATCAAAATTCAAAGAACGTTTCGTAAGGAGTCCTAAGTATTGGGACTGAACAAAGAATTACAGTCCACGATAATGGCCTCTATGTGTAGATCTCATGCGATTTTAAGATTAAGAATCTATTAGATTTTTTTATCGTGCTGCAGGACCCCGAATGCCGTTCGCACCTGACTGCGAGTGGCTATAAAGAGGTACAGTATTTTAATTATTAATATCAGTATTAATAAATGACTGAACATTTAAGTAAAATAATCTGACGAGTGCGGGTAGGACTCGCGCGCTAAGGGTTCCAAGCCTACTGTGTTTAAGATAAAATGTTAGGTGAAAAAATAGATTGATTGCAATATAGTATATATAGTAGATTTTACGGGGTGAAATAGTTTAATAAATACGGAAGGTGTATTACTATGACCACTACAAGTATTTTATATTTATAGCGGTCATTGGAACAAATATTCCGTAAAATTGTCTTTATTAAGGTTTTAGTTATATAAGAAGAGATCCTATTACTAATTAAGTATGAGTAATAGCTTCTTGTTTCACCGGTTAGATACGTAACCCTCAAAACCAATGAACAGTGCCAAAAAAAACAAACCTAACATACCAATTTCCGATACTCATACGCAATAACAAAGGGAAGTCCAATCAAAATGCTTATAAAATCGTTATAATAAGTGATAAAATTGTTATAATAAGTCTTTTACTTACCAAAAGTTGTTATAAAAGCTCCTTCCGATATTTCGCGCCTCATTTCTTGTTTTTGTTCCTGTTTACTTTTTATTGAAGAGGAAACGGCCAGTGAATTTTGACAACATTTTTCCAGCGAAAGATATCAAATCTAGTTTTATCAAGATACGTCCTTCTACGCAATATAACGTATCTTGATAGCAGTGTTTTAATAAATTTAATATGTATTTAATACTCATAAAATTCATACAATCAAATATATTAAGGTTAATTCCTATCGAACTCCACCGAAACGGTTTTACAGAGTTTTATGATTTTTATTGTATATATTAGGTAGTTTTGATAGTATAGGCATAGGATGGTATAAGTATGGGAAGAGAAGGAGAAGGCCATACGCAGAAATATGTGTTTTTTACGATTTGGCATCAAAAAACACTTGTAAGTTTTTCACCCTTCCTCTTTAATCGCATTTATACCATTCTAATTTATAAGGAAATACAACGTTTGCACAGTCAGTTAATAAGTGTATAAGAATCCTTACACTTACACGCCATCTTGATGAGTTGGCATCTACGCTTCACTTGAAAACCGTATACGATACTATAAGGCAGGCAAATTTATCTGTTATAGAAGTTGATATCTTCAATTATTAACTGCTGACTATCACATTATCTTGTTACCCTAGCTTATAGAATAGGTACTTTTACTCGGTAGTTCTAGTTCTTTGTCATTGAAAATGAACTTGTGAAACTGAAGGAAAATCTCCTTCAATTTATATCCCTTTTTGAGAAAAACGTTTACGGTACTGTCATATCCTGTACTATAAAAAGCTGCTGTATAAAAGGCTTTAGAGGTAAATGTAAGTTACATTTACTTTTATTGTCATACATAATAACGTTATTCTATCTACAAAATCTTAAGTCCAATTAAAATATTTGTAAACAGTGAAATCGTCTACAAAAGCTGTAAAGATTAAAGATCCATCAGTACAATTCGGATTAACTCGCTTTATCCAATCAAGTCTTTGATTGATCCGAAACGACCCGAAATTACTCTCAGCACCTGACTCTCGTTCCACAAAAGAATAATAAAATAAGATATTCAAGAGCATGATCGTTTTAGCCGTTTCCTTTTGCAAGTAACGAATATTCGATTATAGCTCCAAAATAATAGGTCCGTCTTGAAGTTTGTTTTTCAGGTTCATTATAAGTAACTTATATGGTTCTTTGTTTGTACGTTATTACGTTGAAACGAATGTGGAGTCAGATTATGCTAGACTAATGACAATTTTTGGATGCTACAGATATAACGTATTAATCGCTTTACACTGTTTATTTTACTTAAAATACTTTAATTGATTACCTTACAATCCTCAAATCTATTATGTGTACATATCAAGGGGAAAACATGAAAGAGGACGTATTACCGATGACGATTAAATCGTATCTGAGTTTGACGACAGATGCTTTGTTGCCCCTAAAACCACACCTCTCCAAATCCGAAACATAACATAACTTCTCCGGGAACATAAGAGATACCTCTCCGGTCGAACTACACATGTTCTATTCTAATTTATTAAAATTTTGCTTCAATGCGCTTAATTTATTTTCGAAACCTGGCCAATAAAGTAATAAAAAATGGAATTTGGATACCATATTAATTTGGTCATATTAATTTTCATTGGCATTTTTTTCTTCATAATTAAAAAAGTTTTGTCATACGATGCATACATTTTTATTAAAAATTCTCAGCAGCATTAACGAGGATAATTACAAGTTTCTAATTTGTCCACAAATTTTTACACGATACATTATATGCATTACTTAGACGACGTGTACATAAACCCAGATAAATATATATACATTTCACAAGAAACACTTAAAATATTGTAATGATTTATTTATTGCACAAAATACGTGTGTTATATATATAAATTGTAATATCATTGCATATGTATGCGGTGTGCGGTGTGTGAAGCAGTATTTAACCGACCTAACATTACCTCAATTATTTTTATTTCATAACTAGCTGACCCGCGCAACTTCGTTTGCTTCGTATAAGAGAGAGTGGGTCAATTTTTTTTTGATTCCTGGATTATCCCACGGAGCATTTAATTGGAATAAAAAGTATCCTATAATCTATGTCTGTAAACCAAATTTCATCACAATCCGTTTAGTACTTTCGGCGTGATCGACGATAAACAGGAATGTTTAATCCCAAAGGAGCATTTAATCGTTATAAAAAGTATCCTATAAAGTATCCTACCCAAGTCAGCTCATACCCTGTCTGTATACCACATTTCATCAAAATCCGTTCAGCAGATTCTGCGTGATTGACGGACAAACATCCAAACAAACAAACTTTCACATTTATAATATTAGTAGGATTCATTAAGATTAGAACGTCGCTGTCATTTAAAGAAGTTCACATGATAAGAGCTGGAAGAATTAATACGACGCGTGACTTACATTATCACATCATTAAAAGTAAATTTAGGATATCTGAGTTGATTTCTTACATTTTCAAAATTCTGTAGCTTAAATTCTTCCCGTGTGGAGACCCGTGCTCAGCAGTAGGACATTATTGGGTTATGTTGATACACCTACATACAATAAACTAAAATAGAATAGTTAATATTCCTTAATCACCACATCCACTCATGAAATTTAAAATATACTAGCAACCCACCCTCGCTTTGCATGTGTGGTGCGAATGTATAGAATATATAATGTTTTTCACAACAAAATATAAAGTATGTAAATTCAGAAAACAACCTATGCATTATGGTTAGTAGGTGCGCGAGCTTTACTTTAAAGTACCCTCATTGCGAGTCCGCGGAATGTTATACTCATAATGTATATACCTACATACAATTTGTTTGCAAATTTTAACTTCAGAAAATGTTTATTTTTACACACACACACATCTTCACGCCAAATCCCTAACGGGTAAGGCACAGAGTGTCGAGATTTAATGTTTCTTTTTGAATTACTTAATTTGATAGTGATTAATATGTAGTATCAGTATACCGATTAAACCCATCCAAATATAAGCTTAATTATTTTGTTACATTTAAACTGTAAAACAGCTATGGTACATAAAAAAGGTATACATATTATCACCCTGATTTAATGCTAATTATTTTAAGAGGAATAATTCACTTATACTTCATTTTTATGTAATTCTATTTGATTACGCGGCGTACGCCGTTAAGGGTCTCACTCAAAGCTTCAACAGGCATCCTTATATTTCATACATCGTTAATTTATACAGAACCTTAATTAATTATATACTAATACCAATTAACCATATTCGTCGACAGATATATAACGATCGTAGTACATTTTTGCCAGGTGGTAGAACTCGTATAGTTCGACCAGGGAGGTACCACCGCCACCCTCATAATCCTCCGTGAAGAAATTATTGTGTTTCGGTTTGGAGAGGTGTGGTTGTCGGCTACACTTATACACGAGCCGAACATCGTAGTCCTCAGGGGTAGCAACGCATCGGTGATCAAACTTAGGTATGATGTCATCGTACTTGGGGATGATTACTGATGTCCAAGGGCGGCAGTGACCACTGGCCAGCATGCTCGTTTGCTACCTTTATTGCGTATATTCTGTGAAAATTTGAAGTTCCTACCCATTACCGTTCGAAAGATACAACCGTGTGTGACGGACGGACCGCGTAGTCTTAGTAATAGGATTGCGTTGGTACCCTTTGAAAACGGTACCCTAAAAAGAATAAAACATGTGATGTGACCCTCGTTGCAATCCGTTCTCCAACGCTAAGAGCTTTTCTAAAATGACTTCAACAAATGTCTCCCAGTTTCACCGCAACTTTACAGTTATTTTTCACGTTTAAGAAAACTTTTAATGGGATCCTAAAATTCCCTCCTTTTTGACTTAATTGCTATAATTACTGGAGCGGTGTATCCTTACAAACCCTCGTGTACTTTTGTTCCGTTGTTAGAATGTTTTGGTTCATAATATACTTTCATCTTTATACTTTACACTCTTTGAATTAGACGCGTGTTCTAATTTATGTATTAAAAGTTAAATAACCTTATTTAGGATATGAAGTAATTATTTTGCTATGAAGGCCTTTCTTACATTTTTTATCTGTTCTTTAATCGATGTTAATCCAAAACCAACTTCGTACAATACCAATTTAAAATTTCTAATAAAAATAGTTAGGAATATTGATTCAACCATATTCGAAAATATCTTTTTACGGTCATACACTGTTGCAGATATTGCAAAATCTTGGCACAATTCGCGTAACATATTGGTATCTTCATTTGTTCACGGAAATGGGATCATTATACCTCAAGGGACGGTATTGACAACAATACATCAATTTTGTTATTCATGGAGACTGTATACGCGTATTGTCTATACATATAAAAGGCTTTGTTTACAATATATACATAAAGGTTGACGGAATAATAACATTATTTCCGAATATTCAGGGAACAACGTTGCAAATTTATTTGAGATTGTAATAAGGGGCATACGTATTATAGTAAAGGTTAAGAAAATACGACAGGTTTCTCCTAAGTGTAACAATATTTTTATTTTTCTACGAAATATTACTATATCTTATAGTATATTTATTTTGTTAGATTGTATTGAGAGTCGCATATTTATATCCAGAGCTGGATAATGGCAAAAATAAATACACTTACGAGAATACTTAAAGATGATTACAATAAAAATATTATTTCTGGATAGATAGTCTTGTTTATACACCTCGTCCTGCGCCGAGGACCGTTTTCACAGACTTCTTATAACAAGTTTAACAGAACTTTTATACTTTTCGCAAGAAATATTAAAATTCGTTTTGTTTTATTTAACTTTTATGAAACTTTTAAGATATTAAAGTCTTCAAAAACAGAGTTTCATGAAGTTAGTTATATATCTAGATGCAAAGCATTCCCATTGCGCTTAATGATATCTGTTAGAATGTATAAACGTGTTAAAAAAATCATTCCTCATTGATTTAAATACAGTAATACAACAACTAAATCTTTGTGTGTTACTTTAACTGCAGCAACAATTATGAGTTGTACCTACCAATTCATAATATTACATCTTATATTACATCACACAGCATGTGATGTAATCTTGAGCGTAATTATACCGCTATAGCTTTAGCTGAATTACAAACAAGCCTTATAAGATCATGTGCACACTCCGAATAAAGCTTAGAACGCATTATCTTACACCGGTAACAAATTCTTGCTTAGCTTCGCTGAAATGCGGTCTAGGGTAACGCTTCGTTTTACAATAATGCAACGAAAAGATGACACCAAATTAAGTAACGAATAATGATCAATGTGTCCACGAACTTCCTCCTGGTCGAACGTCTGTCCTTTGAAATCCATTTGACAGGTATGTAATAAATTATTCTTATACGGTATTAAATTCTCGAATAACGATATGTATTATTTCCAACATGACAGAATTGAATACCAAAATAATGATCAATGTGTTATTGCGTGCACGCCTTTGTCCTTTGGGTGTTCGTGAACAAATAACCATAGGAGCTTTACTGTATTTCACTCGTACACTATGTTGTGAAACAATGTTGATTGAAATACGGATACTCAATTAGTTTAAACAAACTACTATTTTGCTGCGACTTCATTCGCTTACAAATAATCGTTATAAATTTTCAAATAATATTATTTTATGAATTAACGACTTTATAAAAAATTATATACCTATCATCCGTCGAGTCTTCCTATTAATAATAACGTAATGTAATATATTTATTCTAACTAGAGGTCGCCTTGTGCTAGAAATTCGAGCATAATAAAAGAAGCCCATGAAATAAAGATTGAAATAAAGAAAACCGTTTTTCGCATATATTTTCTAAATTAACAAAATATGCATATGGCAATAATTATTGTTGACAATAAAATACATAAAGTCAGGTTGGCAAAAGACTTTACCCATAAACATGTATGTGTCAAATGTACGGTAGTGTGTGTAATGCTCTTTTTATTAAAAATAACGTATCAATAGTAAATAATAAATATAGTGCAATAATTATAAAAATATTAGCTTTCTGCACTTCTTCTCCATATAAACTTTAACCCTGTCAAATTTCATACTCCTCCGCCCCCGTAATGTCACTAAAAAGGGGTACAAAGTTTTTGTTTCACGGATTAATGTATAGACTTCAGGTATTACCTAAGTAACCTATGTAATGTATGTAATTTTAATAACAACATATTTTTGGTATTTAAGTTATCGCGGAGGCGAATCGGTATTTCGCTACTTGTTACGATACATCTATGGGATAACTGGGTCAGTCTATATACAGACAAAATATATAGTAATATAACTTTTATATTTAACGTCTTGATATTCATATATGCGTGAACTCGCTCCGGCGGCGCGGCACGTCCTCACACACTTAACACTTTTAGGTTTTTAGTGTGCGTAAGAATATCGTATCATAAATATAAATAATGTTGATCATAATTATATATAATTATTTAAATTAAAAAGCTAATGATATTTTTTCTACAAACAATAATAAAACAATACCAGCCAGCTTTATTGCCTCGTATGTTTGTCGTTGGTCGTCGTATAGTTCGATATATGGGGAGATACCACCGTCACCCTCATAATCATCCGTGAAGCAATTCTTGTGTTTCAGTTTAAAGAGACGTGGTTGCAGGCTATACTTGTACACGAAACGAACATCTTAGTCCTCAAAGGTAGTCGAATCTGTGGTCAACTTCAGGTACGATTAAATCGTTTTTGGGGATGACTGTCAATGTCTATGGGCGGCAACGACCACTTACCATCAGGTGGACTGCATGCTCCTTTGTTACCTTAATACGATAAAAAATTCACTTGTAATAATACCTACAATTGTACTATATAAATGATGATACGTTCATGCCAATAAAAATAATGTTTCATAATTCGGCTACCATGTTACGACGTTTAACTCTTATAGGCTCTTTATTTTAGGACCCGGAAAGATATTCGAGAAAGGTATTACGGCACCCAATAAAAGCTTTGCAGATTACGTATATTGTAAGGATTACTTCGTCCAGATCATTATTATGTTGGCACAATGTAAAAAATATATTCGTATAAATAAAGCTAGTATTCAATGAATACAAAATAAAATATTTTATGTTATTTATCATAATTATATCCAGTATGTATAAGTTAGTATCTATTTCCCTTTTTATTGTATTTAAATACCTATCACTAATTCTCTCCATCCACCCGGGATTGACTGGCAGAAAATGCCATAAGGTCTAATTAAGTTTGCGTTTTGTAGCATATATTTATATTAATAGAGGTATTACATAAAAATATATTCTCTACAATCTGAATTAAAATTATTATAATTTAACATTTAAATTTATTAACATTCACGATTTTGGCACCTTTTAAATAGCTTGACAGTATCTTATGTTAAAACGCTCCAGTTTCATAGCATGGCCACGTCCTTATTACGAAAACAGCTTGAGACATAGTATATTGACAGTATAAATATATATTTTCGTTTGCAGTCTACTTCACATAGACCACGTACACAGGTTTCAAATTACCCGAACATCGTTAGCTTATAATATATGTATGATTATGTAATAACATATACGTACTCATAATTATAAGTTTGCTTTACATCAACTTTCTAACAAAGTGATTATGTACCTACATTTATATGAGATAAATAAGTTAAATACAATTTTAATGTATTTTTACTTTCAAGAACTGCCAAACTAGTATTCATACAAAAAAATAAAATTAATATTTTTTATATCATCGAATGTCGTAAAAAATACATGTTATATCCTAATGTGTATTACATTCTAACTCTATGGTGATTGCCTATAATTGGAAAGGCACTTGATGTTTTCTTTTCCCTTTGTTGTTTAATTTTAGTGCTATACTTTCCGTTAGAAATGCTTAATAAACAAATAAACTCTAATATTAATATATTTTTAGAGTAAGTAGGATGGATAATGGATAAAACGATCGGTTTTACCCACACTTTTATTTTTATTGTATATTTAAGCTAACAAAACTTTCGTCGTCTCTCAAAATCACGCAGACAATGCCGGGAGTATCGTCCTGTTTATGAACAAAAGTTTCTAACAGACTGTTTCTGAGTCCACGAAACACCGAAACAATATAGCCAACTTTGACCCTCCTTCGTGGAGGGGAACCGCAAATATTCAGAAAACAAAGCTGCGTAGACCTATGAGATGTATAGAAACTGTATTTGACGACAAAGGTTATAATATTGTTACGAAAATTATACCGCTTTTAGTCAAATATCCCTTCTTCATAAGGAACGAATATACTGCATATAAATAACTCTCATCGCAATATATGTTAATTCTTAGAATTTCCAATTTAATATTGAAGATTTTTTTGAGGTCCTAAGGTGAGAATTCTAACGACAACTACCTATCAACTTCGCCATTTTATTCCATCCGACCCGAAGCATGTTATTCATATAAAATCAAATCTAAATTGGTTTAAATCTTTAATATAATTGGCCAGTATGATCTAATTTTCTTTCTAATATCTTGATATCGAATGAACTATAAATTCTCCAAACTCAACATGAAATAAAATATTATAATCAAAGGTATAATTTACCGAAACGACACCGCGCAAAAAGACTTTTCCATCTTCCTGATACGTAATCTTATTTAATGTTAAATATGGAAATAAGAATAACGAAGCGGGAATACGTGTAGTATGCTTACAGGTATAATATTTCACCGCTTTGAATAAAGGTAACGCGGATAAATGAACACAGATGTACTGCGGCTAATGGTTGCATGAAAATTGCGTACAGTTTTGTTACATTTGAGAGAACTAGTACTAATTACAAGCAATTTATCATCAAGACAGGTTGTAGGTGTGCACGGTGAGCACGGGGTGATACAACTACTACATCAATTTTGACCGCATAGCGGTTTTTATAACTTAATTGTGGTTTTGTCGGAAAGATGAAGCTAGCAGTTACACCTACACAAATGGTGACAACCTCACTACGGCTTCAACAACTTCAAACATACACAAATGAAACTGTTAATGAAAACTATCTACAGTACGGCGTAGCCTAATTCATCATGCTTTCCCGACAACTAGATTATCTTGAGTTTTATTTTCAGGTCGAGATGCTTTACCAGCGCTACTTCTTGCGCATGAACCAGACGAACATGACACACCTGCTTGGACTACTACTCGGAGTGACTTTTGGTCTACTCTGTGTAAAAATAAAGAATTTACTCGCTGCCCAGAACTTCTTGGACTTCTTGGATTTGGATCGGTCAGTATCTAATACTTCAAAATACCACCATTAAATACTATAATGATATAACTAATAGGTGTAACAGTAAAAGTTAGTTCTATTGGGTGTTGTCACAAGTATCCATGAGCCGTAATGACCACCGCCACCGGGTGGACTTGAGGCTGCTAATACTTTTATACTTACATACCATATAATCTATATTGTAAGTATCATCTATTTCCTGATAAATATAGACACGGTATTCGTATGATAAAGTACGAAGATGATCTTTGACTATTTTTAAAGTAAATTAAAGTAAAATATGAAACACAATTCCATTTCGCATTTTGCCAGGTGGTTTAGGACTCGTTCAATTCGACCAGGGAGGTACCACCGCCACCCTCATAATCCTCCCTCAAGCAATTATTGTGTGTTCGGTTTGGAGAGGCGTGGTTGCCGGCTATACTACACGAGGCGGCTATACTAGTCCTCAGGGGTAGCAACGCATACAGATGCGTTTTATTATACTTAAGTTTGAATTAAATCATACCTAAGTTTGATCACAGGATCAAACTTACTGTACTTAGGTACTTGCAAGCAAAATCTACTCAGTTAATACTTATCAATCTTAATAGAATATTTCTCAGAAATACCTTTGTGCAATATGATATAATTTCAAATATTATTTCTGAAACTATTCCACCTAAACGTAGTAAAAAATGAACCAACAAAGCTGACAAATTAATGTCATCAAAGAAACTGAAGTTTGCTCTTACAACTCGGTAGTCGCTCTATACTTATCCTGTTAATGTTCAAAGCTGGTACTTCTAGTTTATAGCACATTAGTGTTAATAGAGTATCGGATAGAAGATTGAAAGAGAAGTTGAGTCGGAAATAATTACATTGGAAAACACTAGTTGCGTCCGATGTTTGGAACACAAGTTTGGTTAGAGACGGAGCTAGTTTACTAATTATTTTATACAGTTCCGAGTTTTTGGGTTCTTATAAAGCTAAAGTTTAACTCAATATGTCTTCTTAATCTAATCTATTTATTTCTTTAAATGAAATTTTACTTATTTATAAATCATAAAATACCTTACTTACTCTTTACTGATTAACAAATTACTTATATATGTTGTCTTTTTGCAAAAGCCTACGTGGCCATATTTGATTCATGAACAAGACATTAAAAATAAAATTAGTGCTTTTATGTAATTAAAGTTACAAATACTTATTAGTTTAATGAGACTAGTCACAACGATCAGTCAGTTGTCAATCTATTTAAGATCAAATGAACAAAAATATTTGCTACGACATTTATTTTTATATGAACAAACCAATGGGCCTAGTAAGAGGCAAACCTCTTTGAAATAGTGAACCGCTTTGTCTACGAGGATGTTCGTAGAACTATACTTACATTGTACTTAGCGAAATAGTCGTATAAATTTTACCTTTGCAGGAAAACTGAAATATCTTATTCCGAATGAACTCAGAGACCAAAAAACGACTAGTAATGTATGAGTTTTGCTACATATTTGATCATATTCAATTTAGCCTATTAGTTAGGTTTCTAGTTCGCATCTGAGAACTATACACGCTGAAGAATGTTTTAAAGAAAGATCTTAAAGACGTGTAAAATCTGTCAATTTGCACATCCAAAATGAATGAGAATTATTGTTAAATTTTTTTATGAAATATTTTTCTCGTATTTTATGTTCATCATCACAACTCACTTTTTCTCACTGCTATGCCCGGATCTCCTCTCATAATGAGAAGGATTTAGTTCATAGACCACGGTGCTGGCCATGTGCGAATTGGTAGACTTTTCACACCCCATTTTTTACAATCTCATAGGCAAATAGAAGTAAACTTTGTATCGATGATTCCCGACAATTTATGTTTTTAAAAACCAAAGGTTCGTGTTGGTATAACATGAACCCGCTCGAACGATAGGTCGGTTTCTCAAGCATTAGCTATTCGTTAATATTTTATCTGCTTACTACTTATTTTGTTACACAGCCACAGCTTCGGAGTTACTCGTTCACCGTTATTGGACTTATCCTCGCTACTTGGCGGCCGGGACGACAACGACCCAGTGGCCAGCGCCGTCAAACGAGAGTACTATGAAAAAGAAAGAATATCACAGATAGTCAACATTTCTGTGCTCGGATTTACATCTATTGTTTACGCATGTAAGTTACTTTTACATTCTTCATATTAGTCGTATCTGGTCCTGTGTGCATGAAGGAAAGTTAAATTGGACTTACTTCCCAACATGCGATTAAGTTGAAATTTATCAAACACGCGTGGTTCTCGTGAATATTCATGTTTAACTTAGTAAGGTTATTCTAAATCCCCCATCTAAATGCCCCAAGATAGCAGAAAAAAGTTATCCACCCGCATTTGCCCAGACGATTTTGATAAGTAAAATGTCATCAATCTTAAGTCAAAACGGTGGTCGAACTGATTTGAGACAAAAAATCAGAAAATAAATAAATTATTGTTTCAATAAACAAAAGTACACGCATTAGTAGAAAATAGTATTGAAATAAAAATAGTTTATTGATTAATATTATTGTAAAAACGCGTGGGGTGTTGGTATTATGTATGCGACACCCTTCCAACCGTGGGCTCTCTTGTCCTTTAAAGGGCTCTATTTTTTCAAATATCCGACATATATTTGTTTGAAGTTTTCAATAAATAGGTATGCTATTTGTAGCGCAGACTAAAAAATATGTATGCTTTGACCTCTAATTAACAGTTCAGTAACCGAATATAAGTCACTTTATAAAATTATTATAACAGAGATTGTAAATAAGTAAATAATATATGCCTGCTATTCGTCTCGCTTCAAATTAAATTATCATTGGCTTTACGGTGAAGGAAAACATCGTGAGGAAACCTGCATGCCCAAGAGATTGTAAAAAAT
>DWNR01002456.1:0-13036 GCA_018250455.1 Polygonus leo
AAGATGTTCGCCTGGTATACAAGTATAGACGACAACCACGCGTCTCCAAACTAAAACACAATTGCAAAAAAATAAAGAGGTAGCTTGATTGTAATTTACTAAATTGTTAAAGTTTGATAAAGAATTTATTTTAGAGAACGGAAAAAAGTTACTGGCCTGTTAGAGAGCGGCGTCTCAGCTGTATAAAAAAATGAAAAACGTGTGAGCTTACTACGACGTACGTTGTACGTTGTTTTTACGTTTTTGACGTTTTTGATATTTGATATATGAATAAAATTTGATATAGACGGATGGATAAATTATGTTGTACCGCTTGCGAAGCCAGAAGCTAGTATGAAGCTTAATATGTACATTTGTCTTTATAAATTAGTGTAATAGACAACACGTCGCAACGCAAGATTCAAAGAGCACATCCAGAACAAATTGTATAAAATTAAACGTTTTGCAATCGGAGGCAACTTATCAGGGACAAGTTTGTTCAAGAAATCACAAAACAAATCGAAAGTGATATTCACATATTCGTGATTTATCGACGACAACCAAATTAACTTCAGTACCGCGAAGTGCGCGGAGTTTAACAAAACCCTGTAAATGTGTGGGGATGATCCACACTTATACGATGTGCTTACTCATTGGACAGGACAATATGTAGGTACACCTACTCGAATCTGGTTCTAAGATATCTAATTTGTTTCCAAAAATAAAAATTGCGTTTTATTTTTTATTTTACCATCCTTTTAACACAATTTTCTTAGAAGTTTACCCCACGGGTAGGAAAGTACAAAGTGTTCACTTTTTAGGTTTAGAGACTATTTTTGATATTGTGAACCGTTTTTGATGATGATAATGAGAGAAACAAAAATATATATTTACTTTACTTACTTTTCTTCTTATTAACTGGATTTTAAAGAGTGATCGAAAATAAAGAAAGTGGAATAAAATAAAATAAAAATACATGATTTGTCTCAAATTAAAAGTAACTCATATTTAGTTCACATGCTAAAATCTTAAGGGCAGATCCACGGTGACATTATGAGGCAATGATTGTTTTCTTTTGTTTACCAACCGTACCGTGTAAGCCGCTCACCGTGGACGAGTATGAATGTCTATCAAAAAGTATGATGTTATAATTACAGCGTATTATAATGTGTCATTTGATCAGAAAAAGTGTAAATCTTCCCTGACATTTCACGAGCGCGTCGGGTGCGGGGCAAACGGTCGCCGACGTGGCATTTAAGCAGCGATTAATCTTGTCCAATAGTTATTACCGATGAAGGACCTCTTCGCAGGTAATAAACTTCTGAATACAAATATACTGTTACGTCTGCTGGAAATTGCCAATTACCGCAGATAAATAATATATAAATCGTCACGAACGAATTTCTACTAATTTGCAACAATTAAATAATTCAACCGAGTTAATGCCAATGCGTTCAAGTTAAAAGTGACACGAAATACATTTAACCCTGGAAAGTAAGGTGCTCTCCATAAAATACTGCTACCTATACATCTCTTTATTAAAAAACCAACTTAACATATAAATAACATAACTTGAAAGTAATAGCCGAGAAAAAAGGCTGCATGGAACCGTGAACATAAGAAATATTGGTGATACAGTTAGCCAAACACCTACATATGAGCTTATAAACACCGTTTACGCCGAGGTCCACGACCAGAACACTCTAATTTGATTTACGCCACCGCTAGCATTTCAGTAATGGACTCTCGTGACTCATGACCTTTGAGGATACATGCTCTACACATTTCACCCAGGTAGTTGTAATTCTCGCTCTAGCTTCATTTAATTAATATATTATTTAGTGTTTAATTTAGTCTCGACCCCCAATGAGTTAAAGTATACAGAAAAATGTCCGATCGTACTGATTCTGCGAAGAAAATACAAATATATCAAAATTGAAACAATTTATATTAACGTGTAATAATTTGGCTCCATTTTATTATATTTGGCTCCAGCCAATACGACTAAAATTAGATTAATCAATTGAGTGCCTACACAGACTACACACCTATTTAGCGATTTGTTTTTTAATCTGTTATAACTTGGGACCAATAAAAGAAAGACCGAAATCGATCGAGCGATACCCAAAACTATAATAGTCGTATGGCCGTTCTTTTTGTTTCCAATATGCAATAAATAGGGTAATAACGAGACTACGGGCGCGGCGGTCGCGGCGGGGGGCGGAATCATGGCGCTTAATTGTTTATAATTAGCCGCTCTCCGCTTGTCTATGCCCGCTCTCGTGTTTATTGACTGTTTATTACTTAATACGTCGGTCGAGTGGATATTGAGAAGTCTATCGGACATAATGGCCGACGAGCCGACACAGGGAAACTAACGCATGCTTGCTGAACTATTTTACAAGTTACCTACTTATGAGGGCGGGGTAACCGCTTGATTTTCGGTTTAGATTTTGCGACATGTTTTTCACAGATGAGATATAAAATTTTGGGTTAACAAAGATTAAGATGCGTGCTTATATTAGAAGTAGATAATAAAAATGTATTATTGTTTTAATACATTTTAACCGATTCACGATTAAATAGGAAATATGCCTTTTATGAATAAGTATTAGATATACGAGTACGAGGACAATTCTTAACTGCGCCAATCACCAGAGGCCATAATTATCTCAACGCTTGGCACGGGTCTCATAACGAGAAGTAGGTATTTAAGCCATAGTCCACCGTGCGCACAAAATGCTATTTGGTAGGTTTCAGAAACCCTTGAGACCGAAAAAAAGACAATTGAATACACAATACACATTAAACTTTTGAAAATTCTAAATGTAAAAACAACTTAACTTCTCTAACGCGTTAGGGGCACCTGTAATGCAAGATAAGTTGTTTGCTAAATAAATGAAAAAACCTTATAAATCTAATTTATATAAATTAAAACAAGGAACTCATTAGATAAATTACAATGACATCGCTGCTATTAGACTTTCAAACTGCATTCGCAACAGGTGCACACAATAAAGTTATTGTTTTATGTTATACCTATCTACTTCATTAACCAAACGAATCTCAAATGGTCAATCTTAGTTTGAAGTGCGGAGAAATCACCAGCTGCTTGTAACAAACATCTGCTCTATTTCTTTATTTGTATAAAATATGAATATTAATAATGTTCTATTGATAGTACCTACCGGTATGTATTAGATAAATTATACGAGGATGATGCAGTATTTTTATTCCAATCCTTTATTATATAAGAATTCGAGTTGGATCTGGTTATGTCGATCGTCGGACGTTATTTGTAAATTGATACAAAAAATATAATACAGAAAATAAATTATGTTGGCCTAACATTTCCTCAAACAAAATAACCGCACAGGCTACTACCTGTGCTGGCATGTCGCTTGTACTGAAGTAAATAACACAGTTTTTAGCTCCCGAAAATGTGTGTACCGATAGTCATAGATAAGTAGGTTAAATCGTATTTTCAATCAAATGCGAAAGCAAACAGGCTCTACCTAATTTGCAAAACACACCTTATAGGTAGGAAACATGTATTCCTTTACTGCCAAATTTGAGAACTTTGTACTACCACTAATAGTACAAAGTTAAGTACTAAGAATAACAAATAATATTACAATCTTTACATGAGTCCAGTCAATGCGTATACGTTAGGTTTAAAGATGAAACTCATACTATTTTAATATCATTATATTTTCGTCACAAGTAAAAACAATAAAATGAAACCATCACCAACTATTAAAATTACTCCTTAATGTTTTGAAGGAACAGATTTCGCAACAGGATAGTACATAGTTGGTTTATCAGATTGGAATTTAAGACTCTAAAACTTGTTATTTTTTCTATCTTCTAATTATTTTTATGTGACAATTAGCGTAAATAGAGGCCGTAAATCTTCAGAAATATTTATCAATGGCTCTTTCAGTCCTATTTATTTAAAGAATTCATTCATATTGTTTAGCTAACTGTGCTAGATAACGTATATTATCTATGCATAGTATAAAACACTAGGTCCGTCAACAAAAGATTCGTTGCTGTTGCTTAGTTCTTAATTTTTTCCATCGTACGATGAACACAATGTATTAATTAAATTAAGTACCTAACGGAGGAGTCTACAGACTTTGTGTTATAGAGGTGGATTATTCATCTTGCAGGTACAACCTCTAGGGTGGTAGTAAGAAAAATAAAAAAGAAGACTCCCTGTACAAAGTAGATTCCAGACAGGCGCTGGAAAAAAAATCAGAATAGTTGTCGTTCGGCGGAGTAGGAATTACGTAGCGAAACCCTAACAAAATTGCCTACACCATGGCTACAATTTTCACTATGATTTTCTGGTTTGCAATTTTGCCGTTGATGTTTTCAAAATTTAATTTTGAAATATAATGTTGTCGATAAGAATTATATTTTGATACTGACAGAAAGATTAATTTTCCTTAATACATAGGTTCTAAAATAGTTTCCATTGCGGCCAATAATAAAGTAACAATATCCAAAAGTACAAAAACGTGCGATTTTTTAGATCTACTTCTATGTGTGGGTATATAAGGAATTTGTCGTTAGACGTTAGCGAAAAAAATCCTTAAACATTATCTTTGCTTAAAATTTATTTTTTATATTCAAGCAAAAATTTTAGTTATGCTCAATAATATATATTACATACATAATCTTCGAAATTGTTTGACGTAAGAAACGCTCTGAAAATCATTCATATACACATCATCCATAATGATAAAATTATTGGCACACAAAAATATTTTAATTCAGCGTGCAATTTAACATAAACGAGGAATAAAGTAAAATATATTACATGAGGTGAACCGTACTTGGAACCCCAATTCAACTTTCTACTAACTTCTATCTATAAAAGCACTTGTGTAAATAAATGCAAAGATATACCTATTTCATTAAAGTGAATGATAGAAAATTACTCTATATAATACAACGTATATTCCAATTTTCGACACATTTTAGACAAAACGAAAAGATTGTCTTTTTTCTGAAGTTAAATATTGATGATTTATATTTTTAAAGTTTATATTTTTATTCCAGTTTTGGCTCAAAAATGTAGAGTGCCTTCGATTCTATGTGACTCAATTATATGAAGTAGATCACAAAACAAATGTATATTTTGACACGAAGGCACCTGTGTCGGGGCTTATAGCGTGCCGCTGTTCCAGGATAACTGTAACCGGCAGGCGGTTACAGTTTGAACGATGAAGGGTCATTCCTGACATATTAATAGACAATTAGTAGGTGAGCGATAGGGCAGAGACAGCGGAGGTTACGCAAGGATGGCCCGTGGGACCGGCGCGGCCGCCGCCGCATTACAACTGTCATATAACTCACATGTTAATAGGAGCGGCGCGCCTTGTGCCAACTATTAAATACTATACACGTTTTACGATAATGCCCAACAAAATCTTATTGACGTATAAATTCCGAAACTCTTTTTTCTTAACAGCCGAAGGCGCCAGTTGCTTCCAATATTAATAACGCGATGTTCTCGACTAGCTCAGTTTTTCGGCTTTAATTGCGTGGAGAGGCCGAGAGTAGTAAATTAAACGGTCGGCGAGCGGCTTTAATATACATAGCGTTTTCAAACAAAATTCTAAACTAATTAAAAGTTGTATAATTGTATGGGTTATGGCTCACGGCGACGCCGGATCTGTTTGCATTCGGTGGTCGCGGCGCTTTCCGTTGACCATTCTGCTGCATCAATACTGCAGCACCTACCCTAATATTTTCATTGAACGTTACAATATTTAATTGCAATAGTCAAGCTTTAATGAAGTTTGTAAGTCCCACGGCATTGTAAGTAACGTATGTCTCGATCCGGATTAAGATGGATCGTCATAAGGAAACTTCCACCGCCACTTTCCACTTCCAGGACCAGAACGACAGAATGACAATCCAGCAACAGTTTTGAAACATGACTTATTTTATTTATATGTATAAATCAGTAAAGTAGCGTCTTTCTTTCTTAAAAGTCAGTAATTTTCTTTATATCATGAATTTATAAGTAATAAATTTGATAGATCCCTTTACATATTTTTATTTGTAAAAATAGAACTTTAACAATAGTACATTTATCTAGTACACCAATGTCATAACTTTAATTGTTCGTAATTTGTTTTGAAAACAATGAAATGTTGTAGTAATAGCTTACTTACTTGGCTGAAGTAAAAAGTAAAAATCTATTACATTTAAACTAGCAATATCGAACGCTTAAATCATGAAACTAAACAGTAACCTGTCAGAAGAAACCAGACTAATGAAATTATATGAGGCAATAAGTAACCTCACAAGAACAAACAACCACTCGTATTTGCTTCAGCGCGGTTCAAATTAACCACGAATACTTTATGATGATGTTATTGCAATTTCGCATTAATAAATGAATTTGAAAATGGAGGATTTGAAATTGGCTGCGCGTGAAACGACGGCAGGTGTTAATCGTACCGAGCGCTACACTAGTGATGCGCCTTTTCATCGACGACTTTTCGGAAGAAAACCATCTTTCTTTCACATATTGAGTACTCAATAAAATCTATTTTGACAGCTATGAATATTCAACAGGAAGTCAATAACAGAAACGCAGTATTTTAAATGCAAAACTATTGATTGTACGTTACAGAACAGGATTTCAAACTCGTTATATAGCAATTTTGTTATCGAATTGATGTCACGAAGGAAATCGATATCATCAGTCAATAATTTATTTATTGTTGCAAATTGTTTTTCAAACTGGTTTCGCCGCGAGCTCAACTCCATGCAAATACTGTACGTCGATGTTTTTAGATATATATTTAATCAGCTGAAAGGGTAGTAAATTGTACAACTGAAATAGAAAATATAAAATCGATTTACATTAATAAATATGTTATTGAATACTATCTTTTTTATTTATGATTTATACAAATTGCACTTTTTTTGTATTTTAGGGCATCATCAGACAAATCGGTGAACAATCAACACCTCCACGTTAAGCTTGTGATTTTTACGAATGGATTTGCTTCAAACGGTGGGCGGGTGTCGATAAACATTTTTTGTATCGCCAGTCGCCGATATCGATAAATGAGTGCGATAGCGGCGATGATACGGATCGGTGTCAATCTCGGCGGGGCGCCGCTCGTGCCGCGCGCCTCCCACACCTGCCCGCGCATGCAGCAACACTTGGCTCCTCAGCAAACCGTACTCTTATCATGCCTTGACTAGTAAATATGTACCTATATATTTACTGCAAAGATGAGAATGAAAATCAGCAAACACGAAACCTTTTTATTTGTGATAGTTTTATAAATTAAAAAAAAAAAATCTACATATACCTAAAATACCTAGCGGTACGAATACTATAGGTACGTACCTACCAAATATATACAAATAAATCATAAAAATCGGTCGATCTGTTTCGCAGAAGTGCGACCACAAGCACTGAATGTAGCACTGAAGCACTGAATGTCTCGTACGTATCAAAAAATTATCCATACTAGAGATCGCCTTGTGCTCAACATTCATGCGTAATAAAAACAAATCTAAAAATAAATAATGTAATAAAGAAAAACGTTTTTTATATATATTTTTGAATAAACAAACAAGTATGGTAATGATTTTATTGTTGACATTGAGTGACAGATAATAATCTCTTGTCAGGTTGACAACAGACTACGCATAAACATGTGTGTGTCAAACGTCCGGTAGTGTGTGTAATTTCTTTTTTATTAAAAAATAAAGTTTATAGTGTAATATTATTAACATATTAGGTTTCTGCACTTCTTCTCCATATAAACTTTAACCCTGTACCAAATTTGTACTCCTCCGCCTACGTATTTTCTCTAAAAAGGGGTAGAAAGTTTTCGCTTCAATTAATAATAATTATTCCTGAAGTAATGAATCATGCTTATCCCCGTTATCGCAAACATCTTATGTTCTTACCGAAGCATCTCTAATTGTGTACACAAATATAATTATATATATAAAAAAGGTTGTGCGTTTGAATGTAGAGGCTCAACACCCCGCTGCTCGATTCTCGGAAGAATGGGATGCTGCGGTGGTCTTAGAACAATAGTAAACGGCCTTATCTCTCCAATCTCTACATACAGTTAAGATTTTATTGCGGCCGATGATTCCTATCTATATGCTGCTTGCGTTATTGTTGACTGATTGTTTTAGTATTCGTATATAATAGAAATTGTAATATTTGTATTGTAATATTTTGTACATAAAACTAATAAAAAGTAAAATAGCTATATTGGTATATAATTTCGCTAATATGTTTTTAGAATTGCATGTGCTTAACTTTTGCATGTGTTCGTGTGCTTTATGTAGGAATTGAACAGTAGGTAATATTATTTTTGTTACAAAAAATCACATTTTAATATTTGGAACTTATTCCTCTCATCTCAACAAAATTATCCAATTCTGAAAAACTTGTTATAAATCAACTTTTTATGAAAAATAATATCCCGATTATTATAGGTACTACAATGATTATTAATATAACCTAGTACGTAGAAACCGTAATAAACAGCTAAAAGTTTATTTAAGAGTAGGAAACCGTCGATGAAAATGAGCATTAATATTAATAATGATATATCAAGTGTCTTCTCTACGACTAGTAGGAAGATGTTGCCGAAAGTAAACAAGGTGAGCGTCGCCTTTGAACGTCGGCGAATTTTCCGAATAACACCTCTGTTTGAACAGCCACATTTGATCAAAGACAACTCATTCACGGTGCTCGGACTCTGAAACAATTGACACAAGTGAATTCGACGCTATGTGTGTATTGGCTTTTTTATTCCAAATTAAAACCTATTGTTGGTCGGTTAGAGCTCGATTTAGGTCGGAGTGGTCGGGGGCAAATGACGTAGCCTCAAATGTGGCAGGTTATAATATAGATGTCAGAAGGCCGGGGAGTTCGTTTGCGTTTCACACGCGGCGAACGGCGACCTACATTCTTTTGAACGAATTTGTAAAATAAATTACTATCTTACTTATTACTCTTATGTAGCAATTACTGAAGTAAAAATACTGAAGAACTGTTACAAAACTTATGTTTTATTTATTTCGAAATGTTTTATTTTCAAAAGAAAAAGGATGAAATTTGATTCGGTGTCTATCTAGTGGGTCCTTATGAGTAACTTATTAACGTAATAATTGTTGGAGAAACTCCTTTACTCGTATGTTTGTAAAATATCTATTATATATAATAATTTATATAAAACACAAAACCCGGAAGACATTGTCTTGCCTATGTGTTTATCCACCAGTGTCACCTATATAAAACATACAATATATAACATACATACAGTCTATTCTAAAACATCAACTTTAAATCCTCTCCATATCAGATTTGTGAAAGTATAAAAGTTTGACAGATTCAAAATACGACTAAAAGGTATAAAAATGGAGTTGAAAGAGGAGTCAATAACTTTTCCTCAATTCAAAAAATGTTGACGGCGTTCGACGGACGGTAATTAAATTTTATTTCCCAATGTTTGTCCGTCCGCGCTGCTCGGCTAATTTATTAATGCAGCCTCCATTCAGATTTAATAGCGCGGCTTCGTCAGTTCCGATAAAACATATCCACCGGTACACATTGTAACGCACGTTGCTGGCAGGCGCTGATTTGCACTAACAATGTAAACATCATTAAATCGTGTTTGTATTTAAACGGCAATCATTATACTTAGACCCTATATAATTATATGTAGCACCCTATATATATGTAACTCGAAATAACCCGAGAGTCTACCTATACGTAATGAAAATGTTAAAATACATATAGCATACGATTTTATATTTAGGTATCAGTGACTGTAAATAGACAAATGATGTGCTTAAAACAAAAAACAAGGAAGTGTTAAAAAAAATATAGTCATATTATTAATTATTATTAAAGTTAAAATTCTAGAAACGAATTTCAAATATGACTAATATAAGTCCTAAATTATTTTTCCTCATAAAAAAATTGGCTAAGTGTCAGACATAGGCGTGTAGACAGAATTCAGCATTATTTCGATTTATACTTTACATACCTAAACTCTCTAAGCCCTAGTTAGCCAGCCTTAGTAGATTCCGTATATCCCCTTCTGTTTCAGTTTTTGTTTGTATTTTTTCGCTAAGTTTCAGAGATAAGGAGGGAGGTAAAATAATAAAACTATTTTTTTAACTGTGTAGGTATTTAAAATTGTAAGCAAATATTTTCATAAATATTGTATTTTTCGAATTTTCGAATATTACCCCGATAATGAGCCTCTGATAACAAAATCAGTTTATTTTCTCTCTACTTCCATTATATTTAATAAAATATCGTAACAGATTTTCTTTGTTATTCGCAGACTCGGAAAAGATATTCTTTGATTTCCTTCAAAGGTTTCGTAATCCTGTGTACGACGGTACGAAACCCTAAAAATAAAGGCAATATAACTGTCATCTGAGATAGCGTTAAGTACTAAATTATAAAATCGAGCACAAATATAAATAATCGAAGTGGAAATATATTGGGGCTATCGCATGCAGAATAGAAGAAATATTAGTTTAAGAGCAGAGAACGTGTCCCGTTGGGGACCCAAACGAGTTCAAAAGCCGCGTCTCCGCGCGCCGTATTATTTCTGTAAACCCGTATAAAATATCTACGCGCGGCGAAAGGCACAAATTGATAAATTACATCGAGCAGGACAACTTTAATCCCTACGAAATGAGCTCTTACATGGGGATTACGACGCCGACCATATTAACTTCTTTACGGAGCCAGCGCGCCCGTGAAGTACGGCTCGGATTGTCCGCACTCCGACGTTTGTAAGTAACTCTTATAATAACTCCCTAATGAAATATGTCCCCGCAATCCGTTGATAAGTAATGGCGTTATATGTTATGTTAATGTGCTTATTTGGGACCTCTTTCACCTCTCCCGATTATCGAAACTTACATCGATTTACAGCTAGTAAGGTGATTGTGGTGTTCCGACATAAAAATTTGTCGAATCGTGTATTATTGCTCAACTTTTCTTTGTTTAAGTGTTACTGTTGAATGGGAGTGTATAGTTATACATAAATTTTTATTTGGTAGTTGTTATATCACATATTACTTTGAAATATGGAAATACTGATCCGAACCACAACTGATTGACAGAGTAGTCAACAAATCATTTGGGAGGGTTGGTTTGAAATATGCGATGTTTTCACTCCGACGGCATCGAGCCTTTTTTTGTGAGCGCGAACAAACGCTTTGTGGCCGGAGTGGTATCGAACACTATTAACCTCACAAGAACCATCTGTTTGATGAAATATTAATGGGGTTGGATTCCTCCGGGCATAGTGCACGGCGACCGAGCGGTATTAATCACAAGTACATAATCGTATTGTGTGTTTGTCGGAGGTGTGAATGTTTACAGGCTGCGCCGGCGACCATCTGTCACTGTCCAAACAACTCCACCGACTTATTTCGTGTCCGCCGTGATGTAGTGCTTCACACAAATAAATAAAGATTGCGACAAAACAAGCCTATTAAAACTACTCCACTTTTGAAACAGCTATAAATAATTCTCTTTTGGTCTTTAATTACAGTTACAATATTTTAATTATAAATGATCACAATATTTACTTAGTGCCCTTTATATTTATATTTACTTAGTGCCCTTTATATTATGCAAAAAATGTTCATCATTACTTATACCGATTTTATTATTTACCAAAAACGGTGATGTTGAAAGCTAGCCGTATCGTAAGTTTAATGTCTATTAAACAGCCGTTAAAAATGAAAATGTCTCAATAATTATTTTAACAGTGTCCTGTAGGAACCTATGACATTTCACATTAGCCATAATTGAATTTTCCTTAATGCATGCCCGCAATGTGTGTTTTAGTGTATGGTAGCAAGAATAAAACCCAATGCAAATAAATCTCTCACAAATCTCTTACAAATCCTTGTACATCACGGAACCTTGTAGGCAATTGGTCGCGACCCACACCCAGATCGTATCGCAGTCACCGAGCGCCAATAGCGTAGGTACCTCTACGGTTCCCCCGTGACTATTTTTTGAGAATACGTTAACACGCATAAAAACATGATAATATTAGATGTTTTTATGGTATGGTACAATAACTGGTATGGTATACTGGTACGTGTACGCGTACTTATCGTGATTTAACGAATATTTTACACTTTAGCCCAATATAGACTAAGATTTTACGTACGAGATGTTAGGAGAGCTTTCTAACGTTTACCGTTATGTCTTTATACTAAAAATGTCGTAACAGTAATAATGTTATTAGTAGCAAAAATGAATTATTTGCTTCAACACTTTGTTTATTTACCAGATCTGCTTAAACGGTTTCAATAGCAGAGAAAGTATCAACCATAAAATAAGTGAAAAGTCTAAGCTCCAGACGAGTTTCTACACTGAGGATGAAGTCCTGTCTTGGCTTGCCATTCTTTGAATAGTCCACGCCATCCCGCTATAGGTAGCACAGATGTATGTCAAATCTAATGCTATTTCGGTCCCGATATTCGTAGTTGCATATGAAGATGTGTAGGTACTTTGTTATTCAAACAAAACGGTTTAACAAGCCGTACCCGTCCGTAACCCTTGGGAGTGGTCCATCCGATAGTGGTGCTACCGTGGAGTGGCGGCCCAAAGCGAAGAAAGAGTTGTTAGATGACAGGGCGAAGATGGCCTGTTTATTGAATAAACAAGGGCAGAGCGTCGGCAATGCGGGTATTGTGGCCCATGACGAGACGATTCTCGGGACACCGCTCTAGGGTTCCGTTGGATTAAATTCGTTGGACTGCATTTAAGTAATGTACAAAACAGGCTTATTTATAAAAAAAAAAACTTTACTGTGTCTGTTTCTAAGTGAATATAATAATGACTCTTCGATATATTTAGAGTTCTCTTGATTACAACACCTAAAGTCTGACAATATTTGCCAATTTCTTTCAGTTGTTTATTTCTTTCCCTACAGAAGTTGAATTTTTTTTCGCACCTTATTTGAAGAACCGCAAGTCATAGTGCACCGAGAATACCTTGGAGTGCAGTATT
>DWNR01002457.1:0-13035 GCA_018250455.1 Polygonus leo
CCGACTTCGTACCATAAATACATAAGACATCCTATAAATACATCAATTCTAATGCATAGTGTACAATAAAAAAATATATATGCAATTCGACTTATCAACGTATTCAGGCCTGGTACCGATTTAATATCAATATACGTATGAAATCGAAACATCTGATATTCTTCATTCTTCGAGACATATAATTTTGAAATAAAAAAAATATAATGTACACACAGTGGCAAAGCTATGACACTGTTATAACAGGCCCCTATTTTGATGACTATAATGGGATTTATAATAATATGCTTGCTTAGAGTTGGCTGACTGTTTGTTATTTGGCTTTGAACTCCAGTAATTTATTATACTAAAAATATTTTATGTACATAACACTAAAATTGTGAATCTGCTATAATTACTGTATTTTTATTAACATTGTGCATGCCTATTAATATTGTAGGCAAATACTATTTCGCTTATATTAATTATTTATTAATAACATTTTAGGTGCAAATTATCATCACAACTTTTATTCCATATTTTATGCATTATTCGTATTTGCTACGTTTGACATCACAAATGCAACTAACATAGTTTAATATAAAATGCTTCCTTATCATTTAGAACATTTATAGTTAAATTTTACTATGATATTTATTTTGATTAATAGGATAGTATACTTATCATTGGTTCAGGCAGTAATAGAACTATGTATTTAGAAATCAAAATTAAGGCATTTATTATTGAGATTAAATAATTTTGCACTGTACCTAATTAATTGGAGTAGATTGGAACTCCACTAGTTTTAGATCTGTTTTTGTCTATATTTATATTTTATGACGATAATAAACTCCTAATATTATCCAACCATATAGAAATTTTAGAAAAACGATATAAGATTTATTTGTGCATTCATTTTTCTACATAGAAAGTCGAAAAATACAAAAATAAAGCGGGACCTATTAGGCTGCCTTGCGGTAATCCGCGTGTCATGGGTTTGGGGAGTTAAATTAACCTTATTTTCAACCGACTTCATTAAACCTTGTGTTGTAATCTATTTTTGTGGATGTGACTAACTTGTATAGTAATCACATCTGAAACTGACCTTTGCTCTAAATCCTGATTAGAAGATAGAAGCGCTAATTGAGATAATGTTGTTATCGTGTAATTATAATATTCTGTAAAATCTTAGTCTCTTAGCATTGCTACCTATAATAGTGATAACGGTCTATAATAATAGACTTTTTAAGACTCGTAGGAAATATACCCTAGGCAAGGCACAAATTTCATAAGTTTGGAGTTATTAGATATTTTATTTCTATTGAATATTTTGATTGAATATTTACCGTCCCATCCAGATGAAGAATTACGTATGGATAATATAATATTTCTAATCTCAAGTTCACCTGTTGACAATAACACAAGGGAATTTGATATATGGTTTATGATCAATCTTGAGACTACGATCTTAGCTGGTTTTCATTATTTTTGAGCTTGTTAATTAGTTTGTTTGTAAGATATTACCCAACATTTGTTTACAATATAAATTTATTTATTTGCAATATTTTTAGATTGTGATAGGTTGCAGATATTTAATTACATACCATGTTTTATTTAAGTAACCTTTATTCATGTGTATTAGATTTCTCTCATGTTATATATGATAGCCGTGATATTTATTTATTAGGTGTTTTTTTTTTTGTTTTAGTATGTAGTCTCCAAAACATAAAGGTCTAAGACGCCCTGGCGTTAAACCCAATGTAGTTCCTTCTGGGAAGTTTTAGGCATTAGATTAAAGTAACATAAACGTTTCAATTAAGAATAGACAGTTTCGTTATTGTCCGGGCATAATATATTTATTGAATATTCTTGTAGTTGATGGTTCTTTTTTATTACAAACGTTTGAATGCGTTTATTCTTATTAATAAAAAGTAAAGTAAAATATGATACCTTCGATATTATTTGCAAATTATCGGCGTGTGCCGTTCGTTTCTTCAAATATAATAGAAATTAAAAATATATATTCTTAAAGGTGCTAACCTTATCTGTAAGCAGTTCGTAGTTAGAAGGGCGAAGGGCTACTAACGTTTAGTAACATATGCATTTTGTTTATCGAAAAATTCAATAATCGTTATTTTTCATTATCATTATCTTGAATTTAAATTGAACCTGTCTTTGATAATAGCAATGGTTCTATAAGTAAAACTAATTTCATTATATTTTAAATGAATGAAAAAAACATGTCTTCTGTAATCTCTGTTACCAGCTGCCGCTATTGATTTCAGATTTCTCATGTTTGAATTTTATTATGATATTATGATTAAGACAAATGCAAACACGACTGTATCTTAATATGTGTGCAAATAAAGAACAAAATGTGAAAAATGAAATAATATTTAGGCTGTCAATTTTTGCATATGTCTACAAAATTGTCTTCTAAGAATTTATGTTAACAATATTATATGTTGTACTTGTTTGTGAATCACGACAAATAAATGGCCCGATACATCTGATTCATCAATGTACGCTGACAAAAAAATGTAAGTTACAATCTACTACAATGTAGTGCAAAATATAATAAATAGTTGGTATATACAAACTCCACAATAACATGTCTATCTTTTATTTAAACTACGTTACGTTACGGTAGTTACGAAATAGGATCTAGGATCAAGACTAGGACTAAGTGTTAGATGCTTGATTTCAGCACGTTTTATTTAAATGATTAAAATGTGAGCTAATAAACAAACGCTGGCTAATTGCAATTGTGGGCTTAAAACATATTTAAGAAAATTGTCTAGGACTATGAGACATGCCTAGCATACATACTGTACAATACAGGCCAAAAATATTTCCAATATCAAATATGTATATGAACGAACAAGTAGAAAATAGTTATATTATATATTTTCACAAATTTAATGCCTTGCACTTCATGGATACCCTAACAATCATAATTCGATTATGTATGCTTATTGTACTATATCTACATCATTCCACATCCACACATAATTATTTTGAACATACACATCAATTTTGCCTCGAAGTTATGTATTTAACAATTTTGGAAAATTGTACCTATCAATATATATTATAATATTAATGGCAATATGAATTCCGTTTAATTCTAATTTAATAGTTTTAATCGAGAGTTCGAGACGAGACATTTCGTAATTTCAACAACATTGATGTGTGTGATAAATTAATAGCATAATACATCATACACCCATATACCCGTCTACTAAATAAACACGAGTGGGCCGTGGATGATATAAATTGGATGCAATGTACCTAAAGACAGAATGAGCATAACAATAAATGAATACGCAGGCGTGTAAGTCCAGCTTGTCCTTGAAGCCGATGCCATTTACCGAGACTTGGCGAGATAAGAAAATAATCGAATTGCAAGAAACGTCGCAGAAAACCATTCCAGTCAGCGGATCAGCAGACATTTTGAACCGGGTACGACATTTCATCATAATATACAGTTTGCTATCAGACATAGTATGTTATCGATAAACATCATTTGAGGGCTTAAGCACTTCTTAGCTAATTTACGTCAGCATTTTTTTGTCTAGTTTCATAAAGCTTTCACGCAGCTTTTTTATTTTTTTTCTCAATTAAATGTTTTCATGCATGCATCTACTTAGTATTTTTATCAAACGTTTTGTTTTTTTTTAGCTCTTTTAATTATATTTTGTTGCATCTTGACAAATCTTATTTGGTACATATGATTGATTATTTAAAGGAATTAATATAATTTTAAATTAAAATTAATTAAATTAAAATTAAATGTTTTAATTAAAAATGTATATAATTAAAATTTGTCAATATGATTCCCGCATTTTTTCTTCTTTAGCTTCCATAATTTAATGCTTTTGTAGGAAATGGAGCCCGAGAGTGATATTCAGAGCGTGAAAAGAAAATCGGAGATGTTATCTTCTGACTTCAATACGGCCGACACTTTCAGTCCTAAGGTTAAATTTGGCCGAGCGTTGTCCACGGTAACTTAGTTTTGTCTGAACTTAAATTTTACGTCCAACTCGTTAAACATAGAGATGAACACAATAGTTACCACATCAAACAATTTTATATTAATTTATAAACCAAATTTATTTCCACCCTAGCTTATGTTTTTTCTCCAATTATATTTGTTTGAATTGTGGTATTCGAATTATAATATATATCTTTCATAGACATTCCTTCCAGTTAACCAGGGCCCAGTATGCGCTACTGATAGAACTGATCTATTAGAACCTAAATCTTGTATATGTTAACCCGTCACAGCTCGTTAAATTTGTTACCAGGTGGTAGAACTCGTTTAGATCGACCAGGTAGGTACCACCGCCACCCTCATAATCCTCCGTGAAACAATTATTGTGTTTCGTATACGAGGCGAACATCGTTGTCCTGTTATGTTAGCAACGCATCTGTGATCAAACTATGGTATGATCTAATTGTACTTAGGGATAATTACTGATGTCTATGGGCGGCAGTTAACACTTACCATCAGGTGGACTCAATGCTCGTTTGTTACCTTTATACAAAAAATAAAACGAAAATAAAGATTTTTTTATATGGTAGTTTTCAAAAGATAATATAAACATTTTTTTTCATATTGCTGTTTGATGTAAATCTCTCTATAATGAATGTTTACAGTTCTTCCATACTATCCAACTGTAATTGCTCATTATGGAAAGATTTACGTCACGCAGCAATTTAAAAAAAATATTATCAGATGTTTATTTTTTCTTTTAAATTTATATAAAAATTTAAAAACCTGTTTTTGGCTTGATATATTTTAAAATCCTAAACAACAGATTAGAAGAAAACACTTAATACCAAACATATCGGTCGGAATCCTCTTCGCGCCAGTTTGATTATCACTCGTCAATTTTTTTAAACCTTTTATCGCACTGTAATGTTATTTTTACACTACCGTTATTTTTAGCACGACACACGTCTTTATTGTACATATTTAATTAAAGTGACACAAATTAGTTGTATTCAATTGTTTAGTATTATGAAAAATGTACTATGTGTATTTTGTATGTAGAAGAGAATATGTAGTGATCTTTGTTTCTGAACATACTATGGTAAAACATTTATTGTCTTCAATTAAAATAAGCATCTTGGTATTATTGTTCTTGATGTGACAACATCGTATTTTAGGAAAAATGTTTCTTCGTATTTATACACAGTCTTCTATTTTCGTAAACTATATAAATTTACTTTCAATATAAAAATACTCATACACCGTTTCTGTTGATGACGTCATACATATATAGACAATAAATTACTATATTATTTACTATTTACGTTTTCGTGTTACGACAGATCTTGCTCACGACGGGTTTGAAATTTTTCCTTCGGTTTTAACCAGATTGTTATACCAAATTATGGTGACTAAATTAAATTTATATATTTTTTTAATATTTTGTTTAGGTTTTTAGTATTCGTATTTTATTATGTTAAGAAAGATTGTCAACGTTAAGAAAACTAAATATAGTTATATTTGTATAAAATAATTTTAAGTTTCATGTTTACACATTTTTATTTGCGCACGTGTAGTAAATATCCGCGTTGAGCTATGTTTCGGTGTAAGTGGTAGAATTTTGGTCTAACCCAATGCCTTGAAGAAGATTAGTGTGACGAATGTGGTTTACAATATTCTTTTGTCTACAGAGTATGGATGAATTTGACACTACTAGAGGAAGCAAAGCGACAAGAAGGAGTAGCATGAACGAAGACAATGTCGATAAAACTGACGGTGAATCTAGTTACTCGTCATTTTATTCATCGTTTTTCAAGACTGAATCTGGAAGCGCTGACGATAGTGATAATAAGAGGTGTGACAGCAGGGAAGAGACCAAAGTAAGATTCTGAAATTATGTTGTTACATTGTGATCATTTCTTAATTTTAAACCCACAACGATAAGAGAAAGTTAGTCCACAGTTTGCTTACTCTTTATTGTGAAAAATATTACGGTAAGGAAGATAACATTTGCGGTAGGCTAAAATAAGATATTATTTTGTACATTTCCATGAACCTTTTTTAACCACAGGATGGTTGTGGCAAGGTTGTGAAAATATTGTTTTCAAATGTAAAGGTTTACATCTGCCTACATTAAATTATATTGTTATGTGATTAAATAATTATACCAATTGTATTTATTCCTGTAGGCTCATCCCTGGGCTAAAAGGTCTGTCGCTGACGACACGAGATGCTCGTCGAGCGGCAACGAAATGAGGGGCAAGGAACCAGCCAAAAAATTTAAAAAAGTCCCTAAAAGAAAAATGGAACCTCCATGGATGGACCAGGTAAATTTTAAAATCACTATACTCTCGTACTATTGCATCATTAACACTAGCTTCTGCCCGCGGCTTCGTACTCAGTACGCCATTATTTGGTCATCTATTAATAACAAACTTTATTAAAACGTATATCGGTAATAGGTTCCCACGTTTTTCATTTGTTTTTTTTTATACAGCCGTATACAGCTCTCTTACTGGCCAGTAACTTCTTTCCGCTCTCTAAAATTTTTTTTTTATAAAATTGTTACAATTTAAAAAAAATCTACAATCCTCTTTATTTTCTGCACATCTACGGCTGGAGTTCTTCAAAATGAGACCATAACCGTTTTTTATGTGCAGCTATCCTCCCATAATTACTGGGACAAAAATCGGCTTACGCTATTAATATATAATATGTTTTAAACTACATCAGGTCGCCGGCCAAGAAGTACAAAAATTTAATGTTACGATATAAAGCTCCAAGCTTTATCCGATAAAGTGTATGACAACGACAATTCATGCTGTAGTGTTAATATTCTGTGTAATTTTGTTCGAAGTACCAAAACCTATTTGATAAAAGGATTCAAAATACAACTCGAGAAATAAGATATAAACATAATCTTGTTGTCCCCTCTGCAAACTTAAATTTTACCCGCAAAAATACTCATTACATTACAATAACTACCAGACGAAATAAAGGATCCCAAAACCGAAAATATATTTAAAATAAGACTAAGGAAATTCTTAATAGATATATGCTTTTATAATTGAAATGAATTTTAGAATTTTTATCATAATTCAATATAAATCAAATGAAAAAATAACTGCTTCGCACACCGATAAACTATATACAAAAATATTGTTATGCCGTCAAGTCACTAATTACGTTGTAATTGACAGTAATTGTGCAATAAATCATTTCATTTCATTATTATATAGACAATTACATGAACTTGTATTAAATTTAGTAATTAAATAAATTATTTTTATTTTATTAGGTCTGCGTGACTTCGGAACTGGTATATAGATACCAAGTTTTGACAAAAAGTGTGGAAGAGGTCTTGTCTGCTGACAAACAGAAAATGAAAAATGTAGAACAGGTAAGATTTAGTGTACTAAAGTAATGTGAATACTGTTAGAGTAAATTATATGCTAAAGACCGATGGTAACGACTGTGTTACGAGGGGAGCAACTGTTTTAGTGTTGTGTCCTCTAATAATAAATCTGACGGATGACTCGTTGTAATAACTAGCTAAGTAAAACACAAAATTGTAAGACTACTATAACTACTATTGCTTTTTAATTTTCGTTCGGTAAATAATGTACTACATGGTTATGCTAAGGTTATGTTTATACTAAGTAGTCACGAGCCATTGTTTACTTCGAAAAGGGAAGAATGCCCTTTACCAGCTATCTGCATTTTGGCGAGTGCATGAAGTTCCGTACAGGACAGTTGTCTGTCATATCTCATGATATGTCGTGGTGTTTTGACGTAGTTTCTTTACGCACGCTTGACTTGAGGAGTGAGCTGGTGAATGCGTGACGACCGTTACGAAAAGTGTGATCGGGCGATGCGAACGGAAGTTAAGAGGGACATAAGTTAGTGAAGATAAAAAAAGTGTGGTCTCTTCATATAATGTCGTAAAGTTAACCCTTCTCGTGTTGTATGGTGGTGTTAATGACTTTAAAATGTTGAACCACCATTAAAATAAGTTTGTAAACAAATCTTTAATTATCGAAATAGACTTACATTGTTAACATATTTAGCACGTTTAGTAACCGTGATGCTTTTACTACATGCTTTTTGATATTTAAACATGGTTTTTAAATCTATGTATCGTATACTTACAGCCTTCGTTGGTCAATGAACAATTAGCTCAGTTGTATCTCGACCTTCAGTTAGAGGGTGTCGCCTCAAGGTTGACTCTCGAGGAGGGTATCACGAGTTCAAGTAGTTCTGGGGAAGAAACTTTATCTAAAAGGCCCACTAAGGTATTTTTGTTTTTTTTCATTCTTTCATTCATTTTCATTTTAATTACATAAACATAAGTACTAACAGCATGTAGTCCACCTGATGGAAAGTTGTAATTGCACACAATAATACTGTGATTACAGTTCCCACCCCAGGTTGGCCTCGGATTCACCCCACTGTTTTATTATCTTAGTTTCTAATGTGTAAGTGGTGTTTGTTTGCTTATTGACGGCAGTCAGTGTAGTAATCATTCGACATCAGATGGACTGCACGCACGATTGTAAAATCATTTTGACTAATTCATTTGAAAAATAACTAGTACATATGCAAAATTATTATTTCAAACATAATGCACATGTTATAACGCTTGCTTGATATTTAAGGTCAGACCTAAGAGATATGGCGCTCATTATAAATAAGTAAGTGACTTATGGTTTGTCGATACGCATACTTTGTGTGTTGTATAATTGCACCCAAAGAGAACCTAAAAACGACCATAATCTTCCTTTCTATCGTTATGCATGGCAACTTGTTGCTGTTGGCTTTAATGGATATTGTATGCGATGTAAAATTGTATTTGACATAATAAATATACTTGTAGGTATTTGTCTATCTATATACTCATTGTGTATACGAGGGGCGGCTGTAAAGTTTTGAGTCTAAGGTATTAAAATGCTGATAGGTTAATAGAAATGTATAAAAAAATCAATAGGATCTCTCTCTATCTCAATACAATTATTACATTTATTATAAAAGTCTTTTACCCCGGTATAAAAAAAATTCGCAGTTTTTGTCTTCGAAATGTTCGTGAAGCATGAAGAAGTGCAAAAAGCCATAAGGCATTCTTTGTAACGTAAAAATTCAAGACCTCGAAAGTCTCTTTCCAAATTTGAAAAGAGAATATAATCGGTAGGAACCAGATCTGGACTGTAGGGCGGGTGGTCGATTTCTTTGTCAACAATGCGGCGTGATATCTTCCCGGCATTATGATAATTTAGGAAGATAATCGATAACAAAATTCCTTCATAGTCCCAAAAACAGCGGTCCTGAGCTTGAACGCCGATCTTTGCACTTTGAAAGTTTCATTAACAATATAAGGCGAGAAAAACATCGTCAGTATTATCGCCACCGATGTCCAAAAACTTCTGCGATGTTGTGACTCGACGCTGCTTGTCCATTGGCGGGAGCATTTTCTGCACCCGTCGCGCGCGCTCTTTTTACTTTACCGTCATATTCTTTAGGATGCCCGCAATTAGTGATTAAATCCGTGAGTCATTAGTAATATTCAAAACTTTTCACCCGCCTCTCGTAATCAACTAAAATGTGTTGAGATTTTTTTTTCTCAATATACACTATATTATTCATAGTTATATTTTATATTAGCATTGTATCCTTAATGTTATATTTGTGATATCATGGCCTTATGTTAATTTTACGTAAGTATTAGGATTTCGATACGAAGTCTTGTAATGACAAATCTCCCATATGTACCTTGATGTATGTATAATCGTCATTAGTTATTATATTTTTTGAGTATTAATTATCCAACATTTATAAAATTACAGACCAAGTTCTCGCGTAGAAAAAAAAAGGAATACAGCAAATTGGTTATGATTTATGAAGAGGACGCGCCTTTACCCCCTCCAGAAGAAGGAGCTAGTTCATCTACCTCTTAAACGTTTTTGGCGCTGAAAAGATTCGTCATATCGTGTGATAGATATTAAGATAGCTTAAGGTGCCCTGAAAGTGTTCCAAAATATTACAATGAAGTGAATAATGTAGGAATGTGCGCTTCGTACTGAACTGGAACTGAAGTAGTCAGCTACTTCTAGTCAAATGTTTTTGTGCTCGAATAGCATGTTAAAATAACATCCTTCTTTACTTTACTGTGTCTTTTGTGTTGCATTGTGAATTAGTAATATTCTTTTGATTTTAATCGGTGAGTGGCCAAGTATGTTGTAGTCGGTACATATATCATGGTTTGTTGTTTAGAAGTAATACTCCATATTTTTGATAACATTTGCAGTTCTTTTAAATATAATATTTTACCTTAAGATTAACATTTAGTTTATTTAAAAAAACACAGTACTGCAGTATACACTATTGTGAGCGTTATATTTAATGTTAATATTACAATGATTTTCTGGTTAATTTATATTATTTGTGTATTTAAAATTCATAGAAGGTTTCCGTGGATAGAATTAAATACCTTCGTATAGTCGTAACAAAATAATAGGCACATTTTTCGTTTATCCTTCACGATCAATATTTAATGTTATTAAATAATTATATATTTACACAAACAGTTATAAATAGTAAATGGAAACAATTCAATATATTCGTGTTTAAATCATACAACTGAACGTTATAAATTGGAAACAACAAATATATGGAGTATCATACATTTATTTTTAATTTATACTATTTTTACTACGTTTCCTTCTAGTATGCCACTCCTGTTGTGTATTTTCTGTTAAATTTTATGTGTACGTTTATTAATATAATTTTATTATTCGGTGTTATATGTCCAATTACAATATTCCTGTTGTTAGTTATTTCAGAATTTTGTTTACAAAACAAAACATATATTTGGTTCACTTTTTATTGAATGTTATACTTCTAAATTAAATATAGATTATATATGTATATAGAAGTAAGTGTAGTGATTTTATTGATCAGATTAAATGTTTTTTTACAAAGTTATTGTTAAAAAATGTTACGTTACGAGTGTATTTTTATCTACTTGTTTAATTTGCGCGTATTTTTATGTGGATGCAATTATTGTAATAATGTAAATAAATAGATAGATAGATTTTATCATGTTAATGTGAAATTTTATACTACTTTACCCAAATATTTTAATATACAACACGAATACTTGCTAAAGTATATCCATGTGGTACATATTCTTGGCTTCCGGGAGTTCAACTGTGATAATTAATAGTGGCTCGCCATAATTATATCTACAATTTATACCAAGAAAGAATTTTTATATTCTCATTTTTTTCTATAGTACCTCACATTTATATTCTAAAAATGAGCATAAGAAGGTAGAATAGTGAATGTTTTTGAAGTGCGCCAAGGGCGACAATGATGTTTTGTGTGTGATATGTGTGCGTAATAATTATACGTAAGAAAATTTACACATACTTTAATATTATATAAAATGACGAATTCGTATTGTCCGTTAGTCGTAATTGAATTTTATCATTTTTACAAGAAAATGTATTGTGGCCGAGTCGTAATCCTTGTCATCTTCAGGACATAAGAACATGCTGAGTTACGAATTTGGCGTAACAATTTATTTGTAGTTTTGATAAATGTATTTTTAAAGAATGTGGGATGCCATTTTTATTTACAGTTTGTCTTGTAACACTAAAACGATTTTTTATTCGTCCTATTGGCGACTAAGTAAGTTCAGTATGTACGCTTTAGGATAACATTACAATTGGTCAATTATTAAATCTCACGTGGAAACAATTGAACAAGCACGCATCAAAATACTTATTATCCAATCAGTAGTGCTTATACTGACCGAGTTATTGCAATCAAGTTAAAGTTTTAAAACTGTTTTACGTACAATCAGTTACGTACGTTTATATCCGGGCGATTTAGGCATTCTAGGGAATTTTCCTGAGTGCACTTTCAATTGATGTTACGTTATTATATTTATTTCTATGAATAGATCTCCAAGATATTGTCTTAAATTTGTGGAGAGCGAATTAAAACGTTTATGACTTTTTTAATTCCAAAAATTTTTTAAGATGTAATTTTTTACCATGGATTTGTTGTGTGCGCCACATATCAACAAGTTTTTAATTTATGTAAATTGTGGCATTGAACGAAAAAGTTAGTGCTCAAGAAACGTAGTCAGACATCTTTTTTCTTGTGTATTTTTTATAAAGTTTATAGTTAGACGCACATTTTTGTGTCTTTATTTGTTGTAATAAGTTGAGAATATCTTAACTTGTTTACCTGGATGTCTAATTGTAACTATGTGAGACAACAAAATAAAATAAACATAAATGTTAATTTGTTTTTTTTTTGCCTCTGTTCTAATATTACACAGGTCAGGCGAAGAGTGTTCCGGAGGAATAGATAAATATAGTTTCGGAGAGTACATAGTAGTACGTAAAAAGGTGGAATTCACTAATATCAACAATCGTACTTGAGGTTGACCACAGATGCATTGCTACCCTTATTCTGGCCTCTACAACAACAAATGCGAAAAATAAAAAGTTTAAGATATAAGGAACCCGCATTTGTCGTGGGTCGGTTTAAGAACTAAAGTACTTAAAATATTTCAAAGTATATAAATTTATAAATACTTTCAAACAACGCTATGTTTAAAGTACGAAATCCTTGGTGTCCGTGTTCGCTTGGCCGATTATTAATGTATTTCATACCTACCACAGATCTAGAACTTTTGCGCTACGCTAAACGGGTTGAATCAAAAGCGTAGGCATTACGCGACGTCGTCCTGAAAGCGCCTCTATCGCCCGCTAGAAGTTAGGTGGCGTGGAGGAGGATCTAGGTATACTTGCAGACTAGACGAAAACCTTAATACTTACTCAGGAACAGCACCTACTGTTTTATTAATCTCGGGTACGATTCAATATTCAATCCTACTTAGGAATGATTACAAAATAATGTCGAAGTACGGCAATTAGGTAGCATTTACCATCAGAAGGACTGCATGCTCATTTGATACTTTATGCCAGGCTTACTCAAACTTATAGCTTTACGAACCCCCTTTAAATATACCAAACTACCGCGAACCCCCTATCTTTAAA
>DWNR01002458.1:0-13035 GCA_018250455.1 Polygonus leo
AAATATTGACGAACTTTCATCCCCATTTTAAATCTTTCAATTTACTGTAGTTTTTGTGTTTGAAAATAGTTATTCAAACTTTTAATTATATTATAACTCAATAGAAATTTGATCATCACTTATTTATCGTTTCATTTTAATTTATTCTTCGTAAAGCTATTCTTGTATTTCATTGAAGAGATGTAATTGGATACTTAAATTCGAGACAAGCAATTTATATTTCTGCTACGATTATTACTGAACTAATCCTAGGGCCTCAAGTTTGAGATTGATCTTGAGTGCGGTTTAAGTACTGGATAATGTGCTGAAAACAGCACTCAATATCGACCTCAATCTTAAGTTCTCTTAATTAATACGAGGGTTGCAAACGAGACGATGTTTAGTGGTTACTGCCGCCCATGGACATAATCATTGCCAAGTATGATTTAATCACCTGACGTTGACTACAGATGCGTTGCTACCCCTGAGGACTGAGGTGTTCGCTTCGTAAATAAAGCCGGCAACCACGCCTCTCCAAACTGAAACGCTTTGAGAATTGCTTCATGGATTATGAGTGTGGTACCTTGAACGGTCGAACTACACGATTTCTACCATTTGATACATATTGGTAGTATCATCATAATCCTCCATAAAACAATTGTTGTGTTTATGTTCAGGTTGCTCCTTTGTTACCTTCATACGATAAAAAAAATGTCTATAAATAAATACAGCATGAGTTAACTGTAGAACCAAATTTATTATTTACAAACGGTACATATTACGTAAAAAGCCTTTCATTATCTACTCTAGTCACCTGTTTTCTCAGTAACAACGAAAGGGTCTAATAATAATAAATTTGAATTACTTTCAGGTGCGCCCGTGTAGGATTACCTTCGGATCTCGACTCTTACATGAGATTAACACAATATAGCATGCTATACTGATCAAAATTATGGTCAGAATTTGATTCATTCACTAATCCTTCTTTATTATTAACATTTTTATTACCGTCTTAAGGTAGCAAACGAGCATGCAGTCAACTGATGGTAAGCAGTCACTGCCGCCCATCGACATTTGTGATCATCCCCGAGTCCGATTAAATCGTACTTGAAGTAATGTTGACTGACAGATGCGTTGCTACCCTTGAGGACTAAAATGTTCGCCTCGCGTTTAAGTATCAAGAATAATATCATCACCACTACATGAGCCGTTTAAGGATTCCATTTAGTCATTCGGACTTTCGGAACCCTAAAAATAATATTAAGAAACCTAGATAAGTATAACTACGTTAAAAGCAAAAATATCTAGCTGTTTTCTTTTCGAAAAAACTGGAGTCGCCTAATAATAATAAATTCGAATTACTTTCAGGTGCGCCCGTGTAGGATTACCTTCCGATCTCGACGCTTACATGAGATTAATACAAGATAGCAGGCTATACTGCTCCGATGGGAAAATCTTTTTTATGACGCTCTCAGAAAAAGTGCTTTGTACACACGGTTTACAAGATATGGCCCTCATATGCCGTATGTTGCATATTCGTGGTTTAATATTTCTTTTTCATCGAAAATAATATTATCATTTTCAAAATTACCATAAGCATTTTATTTATTGACTATTTCTGCCTTATTATGAGCAATGATATCATTTTCATCAATAGCAACTACATAAACATCATTATTTTTATCATTATCAATGTTATCCTCTTCTTGTATATCATCATCACCATTATCAAGAACAATGCCATTATCACCTCATGAACCATTTAAAATGTCCATTTGAAAAAACAATCTCAGGTTATAAGGATTCATTACAGTCATTAGGACTTAAAGAACCTTAACACACTTGCGTAGGTATAAAAGCAAAGAATAGCTGTTTTCGATCCAAAAACTGGGAAGTGGCCCAATAATAATAAATTTGAATTACGTTCAGGTACGTTCGTGTAGGGATCACCCTTCGATCTCAGCTTACACAAGATTAATATAAGATAGTAGAGCTGTGAGGTTCTGATGAAAATGTGAAAAGAAAATCTTTTTTACGGAGCCATCAGAACAAGTGAATATTGCTTGTCTAGATGGGATTACGCTCGTCTTATCTTATGTTACTTTAGAATGTTTTGCCATAAGGGACATTTTGTGAAAACTATTAGAATGTTTCAATTTGCCATCTTGACTTTTTTTAACTATTCGGGTGGAATGAAGCTCCTTTTGTCACTGGTATTCAATAAAAGATACATACATACACGCAATGATGACCTAGATAGTGGATAGATAGTTGTAAATTATGAGGAAACCAACCATCAATCTATCCTTCATAACCCATTATTGTCCCACTGCTGGGCACGGGTCTCCTTTCACAATGAGAAGGATTTAGGCCATAGTCCACCGCGCTGGCCAAGTGCGAATTGGTAGACTTCACATACCCTTGAGATTTTTTTTTTTTACAATCAATGTTTTCCTTCACCGAAAAGCGAATGATAATTGAAGATTAAACCTAAGAGATTGTGTAGGATAAAGTATCTAACGTATTGGAAGACTACCAATTCACATTCGAGCCCGAATCCCCCATGAAAAGTAAAAGGTACTTAATTTACTTCAAAGTGCCAAATATCTCAGTACTTTGAAGTAAATGAAGTCGTGATTGTCGTTGTTTCACTTTGCGACCTGGTCTCATTCGGCAAGAAACTCGAGTGTAGCGACTACCCACTTCATCCCAAAAACACATGAACATGAGACACACTCTCATAAACATAAACCTAATTTTCGTGTCACAGCTAAATTAATTTTCCCCATTTCCCATTAACTGCCTTATCTCCCATTTAATATTTTTTTAATTAATTTCCCGATACCCTCCCTGGTACCTCCATATAGAACTCGTGTAATTCAACCGCCACCCTCGAAATCTTCCGTGCAGCAATTTTTAATTTTCGGTTTCGGAGAGGCGTGCTTGGCTATACTTAAACACGAGGCGAACTTCTTAGTCCTCAGGGGTAACATAGTCACATCTTTTGTTAATCGTACTTGGAGTTGATTAAAAATATCTATTTACTGCAGTGCTCATAATCAGGTGGCCTTGTAAGCTCGTTTGCTACATTTATAGTATAAAAAACATCAGTATAGCTCTTATTCAGCAAGTATCTGAAGTGTAATGTACGATAAGCTCCTTCGTTACTTCGTGCCAAAAAGCATACATGTACATAAGACGCGCCCACATAAACGTAAACCTCATTTTCGTTTCATAGCTATCGTAGGGATTCGCGATATTCCGCTGAGTTGTATAAAAATATCGATACAAAACTGTAGTATATATCGATGTATAATACGCTTTTTGGACACACAATAACGTTTCGGTGTATTGTTTGCCTTAAAAATATGGAATTAATGTATCGTACTAAAAATAGCATAGGTATTTTATGCCTGCATAAGGTAGGCTGTTATATACGAGTACTACATTGTTATATACGGGCTGATATATATGGAACATCTACGCATGTAACTTAAACAGTCGTCAATAAAAATATTCTATTCTATTCTATTGAACCACTTACGAAACATTTACTAATTTAAATTTAAATTTACACGCAAAATTTCATAAAAATCGGGCAAACCGTTTCGGTTGAGTTCGATAACAATTTTATGTATTAGACATGGCGATATATCGATACTAAACACTTTTTTGAACATCCCTACAATCGGGAAATTAATTTTTCCCCATTCCCCATTCACTCCGATAATGTCTCTCACATAATCATTTTTGCATTGACGCCTCAGAATATAATTAGACTTTTGAATAGAATATTGGTTCCGTATTTTGTGGAGAAAAATGATTTTGGAATTTCATTACTGAAGGATCCACATGAATAAAATATTATATGGCTGCATATTATGCTCGAGATAGCTTAGTGGTTGATACTGGCTTCTCGTAATAGGGGCCAGGGTTCAAATTTCCGGTATGATACATTTTCGAAGTTATATTTAGTGTATATTAGAAATAAATTATAGCTTGCTTTTCGGAACATCGTGAAGAGAAAGGTTTCCTTACGACTTTTTTGAAAATTCGCGTTTGGCTAGCGTGACAAACTATGGCTTATATCTTCATTCTCTTCTGAGAATTTCATAGGAGATTCGAGTCCAAACATAAGTTGGAACCTAAATGGTTTTGATAATTTCAGTATCGAATCAATTATATAATTTAAATGTAGTTTATCATCTGATCTGATCTGAGCTTGGTCCATTAGGTGTCCATGGGCGGCAGTGACCATTTATTTACCATCAGGCACGGACGTTTCCATATAAAAAAAGAAAACGCAATGAAATCCTCAATAAAATCCCATTGACTCAATGAGTTTCAGAACTCATCATCTTAAACAATTAGCCGAGCGAGACGATTTTGTTTTCCGGGTCAGTCACCCCACGTAGGTAGGTATTCTGCGCAAAACAAATTTTAAGCAGTTTTATTTTATTCTGAGGCAAATGCCTCGCATATCGATGTGGTATAATTTATCCGTGCACCCACCGTAGAGGTCAACACCCACATTTTATATTGCCTCGAGAGTGTCCGCGCATTTATCAACTGTCGGGCGCCAGAAGATCACATCTTAACAAGTGATGAGAGATGTATAGATATAATAGACACTATCTTAAGATATACCTTTTCATATGAAGGAAGGTGTATGTAGGTCTATGGTACTAAGGCAACAAATTATGAGAGATATATTGATATAATAGACGCTATCTTAAGACAGACTTTTCATATGAAGGAAGGTATATTACATAGGTTTTAAGGTAGACCTTTTCATTCATTCGTATGATGTGATTAAGATTCTTAACGTTCCTTTCATATCCGGCGTTTTTGATTTACAAACTACTTTAGTTACTAGGTTATTAACTATACTTCAGAGTGTTCTCTTGAGCGATGGCTTAGCAGCTAAGAGCCGTATTAAAAAAGGGAACTCAAGATTGACATCGATCTTGAGAGCGACTTTCAGTCCATTATCTAGTACTTAAACCATACTCATGATCGATTTCAATCTTGAGATCATGTTATTAACACGGCCCTTAGAATCCAAAATCTCGATGATCGTTCGAGTTGGAATTCCAGGAATGTTCTTCTGATCTTTCAAAATTACCAGTGTATTAAAGTTTATAAATTTGATTATCACTTCGGTCAAGGAAAACATTTTGAGGAAAACTACATATCTTTCTAAGAAACTGTTAACTCTTCCTTGTCACAATAGACTAATACCTAAGTATTTATTGTCGTGAAAAATCCCATGCTCAACAGTGGGACAAATTGTTGTAATGAGCTTCTAAACAATATTACAAATCTCAACGTGTACCTATGCGAAATCTACTAACTCGTGTAGTTCGACTGGGGAGGTACCACCGCCACCCTGATAATCCTCCGTGAAGCAATTCTTGGGTTTCGGTTTAGAGAGGCTTGGTTGCCGGCTATACTTATACACGAAGCGAACATCTCAGTCCTGAGGGGTAGCAACGCACCCGTGATCTAACTTAGTTATGATTTAATCGTATTTGATTACTTATGTCCATGGGCGGCAGTGACCACTTATTTGGACTACATGCTCGTTTGCTACCTTTAAACGATAAAAAGATGCGGTAAGATGTGAAGTGACCCTAATAAATGAACTTGCAAGCCTCCTATCGGTTCATTTAAAACTCATATTTTATTTCCGACATCTCGTTGTAATTCTGTGGTGTTCGCGACGCTTGTTTGTTTTCGTGTTATTAAGATAATTTACAGCAGTAACTCATATTTGGTAGGGTAAGATCTTTGTTAGGGTGCTATACCCATACCCACTTTAGTAAAAGGGTCCCCCTTTTAATAGAGGAGCTGGCAAGCCCTCCGACTGTCTATAACATGGTCGTATTCAATTACACTACATACAATAAATTTATTTCCAATACCAAATCCTCCAATTCCAAATGTGCCGAACGTGTGGCGCGAACGAGTTTATGACGGATCCTTATTGCACTATACTACTAAATTTTAGTCTGAAGTGGACCCGCTTGCGTCTTCACTTTTTGAGCGTTAGTAAATATCTGTAAATTGTTTGTATCTCTTAAACCGTAAGGAGCAGGCACACATTTTTATCGGAGTATGTATATGACTACAGCTGCCATAACAACAAATAATGCGGATAAAAACAAATTGCCAACATCTCATTGTAATTCTGTTGTGTTCGCGACGCTTGTTATCGAGTTAATAAGACAATTTACAGCAGTAACTCATATTCCTTACCCGCTGTGCAGTTGACTAAGCTTGTTTGGGTCAAACTCCAAATAAGTTAGCGGTCATGATATAGCATACTAAAAACTGGTCAAGTCCGATTCGAACTTGGAAACTAAGGATTATGTATTTATGTGAAATGTGTTAAAGGTATTTAGGTTGCTTTTATTATTTGTTGTTATTGCAGCTAAACTTTTCACGAACATTTTAAAAATAAGTGTAGACGTGGTAAGGGCGGAGCAACTATTTTCCAACCGAAACGCAATTTACTTGTAAATAACTGCTACGCGGTGAAAAGACAAAATGCTTACTTCTTCGCGTAATCGTACAGGTTCTACCTGATATAAAATTTTAGTTATCATATAAAATCTTAGACACTTAAAATATTATTCTTCAATATTGTACATAAACTCGAGGTCAAACTATGAAATGAAAGATAAAAGTATTAGTGTGAAATAAAGCTATTAAATATTAATACTAGCTGCCCTAGCAAATTTTGTTCTGCCATATAAATTGAAAATCTTAAATCGCCATTAAAACATGGAGGTTGGTGGTAAAAGGTGGAAAAATTACGGCCATATGTATTTATCAATGCTGAACCATAAAAAAATTAAAATAAATAATGCCTAAAAAAAAAAAAAATTTTGGAGTAGACCACCCCAATTATCACTTAGTAGTGTGAAAAATATGTTACGTCCTATTATCAGACTTATTGAGAATAGGACAATAATACGTATGGTAAGAATTTTAGTATGTAACAAAATAACAGACATAAAATAATACAGTATGAGACAGAATAATCACATCACAAAACTCACGACAATATAATTTGCAAGTTATGAAATTTGAGAGCCACTGGCGTATGACTTACAATTTTACTGTTATTACATGTTACATTTTGTACATTTCATTACATTACATTTTAGAAAAGTTACATATAAAATAATATATCATTGTACATTATATAAGGAAATTTAGATGAGATTGAAATCTTACCTAAGGTTTATTTGTTTTAGCTTTATTGAATAACTTTAAATAATAGGTCAGTTCGAATCGGTTTTCTAATTGTATAAAAGTAGCAAACGAACATGCAGTCCACCTGACGGTAAGTGGTCAATGCCGCCCATGAATATCAGAAACATCCCAAAGCACGATTCAATCATAGCTAAGTTTGATCACAGTTGCGTTACTACCCCTGAGGACTAAGATTTTCGCCTCGTGTATAAGTATAGCCGACAAATACGCCTCTCCAAACGGAAACACAATAAATTGCTTCACGGAGGATTATGAGGGTGGCGGTGGTTCCTCCCCGGTTGAATTACATGAGTTCTACAACCTGTCATTTTTATTAATATTTGTTATTATAGCGGCGGATGGGAAGTAAAATCTTAGGCTTAGGGTTCCGTTGGCACCCATTTGAACCCTAAAAAGTACACAAAGTTTGAACTATACCTAATAGCATTATCAGCCAGTCAACCCTGGGTAGACCTTGAAAACTTAAGTAAGTATTAAATTGTGAAGATAATTTAAAAAAACTTTGCCGTCGCTAGCGCCTGGCATCAGCAAAACAATTTTGTACAGAAGATATGCATGGATAGTTTCACTCTTGACTAGAAATAGACAACGATTTATTCATAAGACCCATATAAAAGAGTACATATACATGTATGAATGAATACTTGTATGTATTCACCCTTATAAATCTACACATACACATACAATAATATACACATATAATAACAAACTTTATAGTTAAATATCGCTTCAATTTAACGATGTCATTTGATTCTGTAGTAAAGATCACATAAGTTCCACATATCGCTTATTTAGTGTTGTTGCTGATTAAAGTGAACACTATATGAGATTATCACTAAGTTTCTGAGTAATATAAGTGTGGGCTCAAGAACGGAAATAGGGAAATATCACAGAAATACCAAATTAAAATGTTTGCTAGTTGATACCTGTATTTTGACCGAGAAGGTACCAAATTCATCCAAGCAATTTTAATTCGACTTAAGAGAAGCGTAGTTTCCATCAGGTGGACTGCTGACTCGTTTGCTACCTTTGTTCTAAGAAACAGTGTCATAAATATGACACAGTATGACACGCAGTCATCACACAACATTCGTCCAAGCAATTAGCATACACGCGTGAATCTGTATGCGGTGCGCGAATGTTATCTAAAGCGAATCGGTCGAACATCGCCGGTCAATACACTCAGTGCGTCAATGACAATATCATTACTTACGTTGACTGTAGGGATGACGATTTTAAATCGATTTATTGTAGAATCGATTTTAATTATAATTACTTACGTTGACTATATGGATGTAATCTCAAATCGATTTAATGAAGAATCTATTTTTTAACTAAAAAATATGGTGGCTTTTGCGGTACAATTCCGTTTCTCATCTGTAGTGTTGTATGCTAAGGGTTAATGGCTGTTAAAAGGTAGGTGAAAAGAAAAGGAGTATTGATATTTTGAGCCAAAACCATGTTGATATTTTAAATCGATCGTTACACGGTGAGCCAGGAAGTGGATCTAAGACGACCGAAAATGAGGATTTTTTTTTCAATAGCAATGTTTTTAATGTGAAACTGAAAAGTTTCAGTGTGATGGGTGGATCTTTTTTTATTGAGTCGATCCTTTAGTCTTTAATTTTTTTGTGTATCAACTATTCGATTATAAGAATCGAGTAGAAAATCGATATTGCACAAAAACAACCGCCATCCCTAGTCCGTGAGACACAGTCGGGTACAGGTGAGTCGTTGACCCCGACGACGGAGACAAAGGCGGTTATGAAAAGTTTGTTTTGAGGTACAGTGTGTCATATGGAGTACTAGACTAGTGGTTAAGAACCTCCCGCTGGGGGTCAGGGTTCAATCCCAGGCAACTCTATTTTTCAAAATGATGTGCGTATTTAAAATTCAAATGTACAACGAAATCTCTAACTCTACAAGATTATAAAATGGTAAAAGTATGAAATTCGCGTTTGGCCAGTGGCATTATGGCCTTTACTCAGTATTGAAAATTGTATCAAAATTAGATCAGCCGTCGTTCCTTCGTGATGTCATCGTTGAATTATATTAATATAAGGTAATAAAATAATGCTTTCAATTAAATCATAATGTCAATTGAATCGAAAATCAAACTTTTTAAAAAGTCCTCATAACATTAAAATAAAAAAATCGCAATATTTTTCCTTTTCCAAAATTATCCGTCTACCAAATACTGTAGACGTTCATAACCATGTGTTCTGGCTTATGGCAGGTGTTATAAGTAATTCGAGAGAGCATCGAAAAAATGTTAATAAGATATTCATAGGATGAGCCCACCGCAGCCCTTAAGTGCGTTTCCACTGCCTCACGACAACTCAGGCTTTATTTTGATCGTAGCGATTATTGATTTATATTCTGAACCCACATCTACTTTTCCTAGCAGAGATAATTTAGACACGAATATTTTTTTAATAACTAATAGCTTGATACAGCTTTATAAGGAATTATTATAAGATTTATTATATTTTTTTAGTTTTTATATAGCTACATAAAATAGATAGTTTATGATGTTTAGATTTTAGTTCACATTGCATAAGACTTATGGGAGTGACATAGTCAGTTTGTGACAAAACTCATTTATTATTTAATAAAGATTTAAAATCTAATTGCCTTATTCAAAAAGATGTGGTATAATTATTTATCTCATCTTATTATTAACTTATTTTTACAAGGCAATATATTCCAAGAATTGCCATTGAAAGTTAACACTAGTCGGATTAATTGTCGTAGTCATAAAAGTGGACCAAAACAATAACATAAAATTGTCAACTCTTCAACTTCAACTTCAAATTAAAAAAGATTTTAATTACTAATGTTACATACACTGTTTCATCAATTATGAGTTAGTACAAATAACTGTTCTGACTTCTCAATTAGGTACTATTGATTTTTTACGAAATTAAGTTCTCAATAACCCTACTTACGAGTAGATCCACGATATTATTTGTACGATAGTACTCAAGTTCTCTCAAGGCTGGACATTTTCGTATGCCACTTCAACTACATAAAACATATTCATCGAATTTACTTGCAAATTTAACCAACATTACCACACTTCACATATCGACTTCGACACATCAATCTAAGGAACATTCTAGAACACAACCTTGACCGTGGACACAGGCCTCATCGACGTACGCGAGTAGGACGGCGATATCTTCTGTCTCTGTCCGTTACCTGTGTTTTTATGTGGTTACCTGAGCATCCCTGAGGGTGAGTCATTGTGGTGATCGCGGGTCCGGTGGAACGTAAGTGGTTACGGAGGTATTCCACTGAATTATTTCTGAGCGGTAGGTGTAGGTAGGTTGATTTGTGATATTTTGACGTTCTTATTCATTTTCTTAGTGTATTTTTATAAAGATACTAGCTGACCCGGCTAAGGTTGTTATGCCAAAAAAATAAAAATACAAATATTGCTATTAAAAATAGGGGTTGATGGTAGAAGGGAGATAATTAGGGTATGTATGTTTTTTTTCAATGCTGAATCATAAAAAAATAAAAACAAAAAATGTTGTCCAAATAAAAATTGGGTTGGACCATCCACAGATGTACCAAATGGACACTTAAAATTACATTAAAATAAGTTAAGCCGTTTCGGAGGAGTATGGCAACTAACACCGTGACAGGAAATTTATATATACATAAAGAATAAAGGTATTTTAATTTACACGTGCCACAGCGTTCTACGATCAGAATTTGTAAGTCTAAATTATGAACTTTGATTTCTATTCTGGAGACCCCAGACTGGCCCTGACTTCATATGTGACCTTGTGGTTGTCGTTACTATATTTATACATAAGGCGAAAATCTTAGTCCTTAGGGGTAGCAACGCATCTGTGATCAAACTTAGGTATAAATTAATTGTACTTAGGGATGATTACTGATGTCTATTGGCGGCAGTGGCCACTTACCATCAAGTGGACTGCATGCTACGACTGTATAGGATAAATACAATCATATGATCTGTTCATAGACAAATCCAGGAAGTGTTTTTCAATGAACAGAAAATAATCAGTACTAGTAATATTTTTCACTTGTACATTTTATCATAAGAAGCGACCAAGCTTCGCTCGGATATATATTTATATACAAGAATTTAAAGGTATTAGATAGATATATTACTTAGAAGTTTTCATCATAACCATAAATGCTAATTTATATGGTCAGGGTTCCCTCTTACGAATAAAACTGTGATAGTAACGTAAAAGAAAAACAGTTGCCAAATTGTCAAAACAGAGAGTGACTTACCTTTAAACAAACTATACTTTGTTTTATAGTATACCGATAGCAAATGTTCACTTTCACTAGTTCCACCCATGTGGCAATATTCTCAACACATGAATTGCTTAACGGATTATGTGGTGACGATGGTACCTTCACGCTCGAACTATACCGAGCCAGCTAAAAATACAAATAAATTTATTAAAACTAGCTGTGCCCGCGACTCCGCCCTCTTGGAATTCGGTCCACGTTCATATTATATTATAGAATTCTGAAATATAATTAGCCTGAGTAACTCCTTATTTTATCAGCTTTCTGCCAGTGAAAGTTGGTGAAGCCAGACAGACAGACAGAGCAAAATTGTAAAAAATGTTATTTTGGTATAAGTATTGTGTATACATACATAGGAATTTAGTAAAAAGCAGTTGTTTTTATATTACAAACAACAAATCAAATTTTATTTATTTGTATAGATAAATTAATTTAGGATGTTGTCAGGCCGCGTATCAAGCCCAGAACCCTCTATCTATGTACATCATTTGAAACTAAGCACTTTAATATACCAATTATAAAAATACGCAAATAAATTCCCTGTATACTTTTGTCTGGGCGCCAATAAAACCTGGGACTCTATGTACATTACTTCAAACCAAGTGCTTCATTATACTCGCTATAAAATATGCTAATCAATTTACTTTATATAAATATGTTTGCTTGGCCGCGGATCAAACCTGAAATACTCTATGTACATCAATTCAAACGTAGCCCTTCATTTAACCAACTTTAAAATACGCTAACAAATTTAAGGCGATTGTCTGACCGCGGGTCAAACCCGAAACCTTCTATGTACCTACATCACTTGCCAGGTGATAGAACTCATCATGTAGTTCGGTCGGGGAGGTACCACCACCCCACTTATAATCCTCTTTGAAGCAATTTATTGTGTTTCGGTTTGGAGCAGCGTGATTGCCGGCTATATTTAAACGGGAGGCGAACATCTTAGTCCTCAAAAGTACCAACGCACCTGTGGTCAATTTCACGACCGATTTATTTGTACTCGGGGACGATCACTAATGTCCATGGGCGGCAGTGATGACTTACCATCAGGTGGACAGCATGCTCGTTTGCTACCTTAAGACAATAAAAAAAAACTTCAAACCAAGTCATACAATAAGCTATAAAATATGCAAATAAATTCATTTAACACGATTGTCTGGCCGTGGATCAAACCTGGACCCTCTGCGTACATCAGAGGTAAGCATTTTATCATATTACAGAAATATGGAGGAAAGTTCCGTAAGTAACTAAGTTGGGAAGCTATTTAATATGCAGCGAGTAAATTGCATAAGAAAAGAGGTTTACCTGCATTCTTAAGCTCTTTAGCTTTAAGGCAGTTCGTCTGTGTACAGACATACTTGCTTGTTTTTATTGTGTAAAGGTAGCAAACGAGCATGCAGTCCACCTGATGGTAAGTGGTCACTGCCGCCCATGGACACCAGTAATCATCCTCAAGTACGATTGAGTCATACC
>DWNR01002459.1:0-13033 GCA_018250455.1 Polygonus leo
GATGATTGATTGTTCACTCATTGATTATATTGTATGACTACGCATAACTTTTTATAGAGTACCTACAAAGATTCGATATATTTTTTTTTGGGTAGCGTATATCTAGCAGTTGCTCCGTTAAACCTTTTTTTTGACCAAAACAGAACCGACTTTAAGATGAAATAAAAAGTGAAAAATAATTAATATTTTTGGTGTTTGGTGCCTTCTCCGCCTTCACTTCATATACCTTCTTCTTGGCATTTTTTCCATGAATGGAACGCGATGAAATATATGTCATCGGGTTCGAATCGTCCGTTTATTCCGACTGAAAGAAATAACTACAATGCTGTTTGTAGTATATGTATATTTATAGGCCGATTTTTAAAATCAGTTAAATATAAAATAGTAAAGTCTAATTGCTGCAAGAACATTTTTATAGGGAAATGAGTACTATATTAATGAAAGGTACCAATGAAGGGTTAAATTAACGAGCACGTCGTTCACTGTTGCTTTAAGCCACTTAAATTCGATTTCAATGCCGTTAAAAGAATAGGAATTGGTTTGTTTGTAATAAAAGATTTTATTTCAGAAGAAAAAGTTGGGGCTGTCAAGTGTTGAGCGGGGCGCTCCTAAGTGGCGCCTCCGCCTGCACGAAGACGTGGCTACGCGTGTGCTGCGTAGCGTCATGTCCGTGTCGCCCCAGCCCGCGCCCGGCTGCGAGGAGCGCGCGCGCACCCCCCGAGCCTCGCCGGGATCCACGCCACGGTCGCCGGCGCCAGCGCATGCTGTCCTCGCTACCATGACTCCGGTGCAGCCTGCACATGACTATTCCCCCCATAAAGTCGAGATGGACTCCGATGACGGATCCCCGCCTGAAGCGCATTCCTACCGCCATTCCCCGCACGAATTAGCCGCTTACGCCCCCGATAGCAAGGTTCCTGTTCAGCCTGACGTTTACGACCAGGGAATGGAATCTATCGATGAAAAAACCCCAATAGATCTCATATATGAAGATGATAAACAGACTGTAATTTATACAACGACTCCAGATCAAAAAAGAGTTGAGATGATAAGTGGACAATTAGAAGATGGGCAGTTAGTGAGCGGAGGAGGTCAGCTGGTTGACGGTGGAGTGTCAGTAGTAGTGGGAGCCCCCGGACAAGGCACCGTCCTCGTGTTAGCCGATGAACTTGGACAAGTCATAACAATACCCAGGTGAGTTTTGCGTCTATTTTTTTAAATAGTAGTACCGTTTATTTAAATAATTGGTTTTTTTACATTGCACTGCAGATTTTTCCTGAATTTGTATTTTCCCCAGATGTAGGTACTATAACATGCCTTTTAATTTACAATGATGTCTGTGACCTGAACCAGTAGGCACACATTCTAATGTGTTTTACAAACAAACCCAGCATTCTGAAAAGATTGTCATATTTATATTTCTTGGTTTTTGGGTATTCACAGACTTAGATACAAGCACGTTTTATTCATGAAATATAAAACAGTAGGAACCATGTAACATTTCTAAAGTTTGCATAATGGTAAGTCTGGTTAGGAAATGCTTGATGAGTGTTATAGATATGAATTAGCAATTAGGTACTTGTTCGTACGGCGCTGACGCCTCGAGATCGGCTAGAAGAATGATTTTTGTGCAAATGAGTGGACGCTGTATAGTTTCAAGAATGAGGTGTTTGTGTCGGAGGTCCAGTGTAACGGTTGTACGCGTTAGGACCGGCGCGTGTGGGCGGAGCGACGTGCTCACCTTGAACTTGCCGCGAGAGCTGTGTCCGCGCACCACTCGCACCATCCGATCACAATTCGATGGTGGTCGTATTCGTTTGCCATCGAATATGAACACTGATCAACTCACTTCTATTCAATAATAATACCTACCATATTCTGCTCGTTCGTTTCTGTTGTTTCGTTTTGTCTGCTACCTAAACTTAGAACATTAGGTTGCATAGTATCATCGTATTAGTTTCAACAAATTTATTTTTAATTAGCTTAAATATTATATCGATGTACACTTAACCTCTTTTCTTTTTAAATGGGCTACCAGACAAAGCTCGTCGTTGTTACAAAATAGAAGTGTCATGAATATTAAATATTATATATTTTATTATCAAATAATATACAATAAATTAACAAAGACAATAAATACGGAAAATGTACGGTAAACTTATTTATGTCAGTATGTTCTTAGTAACGTAGAAATCCGGACGTAAGAAGACTACAATAATATTTAGCGCATAAATAAATATTTGTGAATTGCTACCTCGCTCTGCAGTAGTTCCATTATAATACACTAGCACATTTAACTATATAATGGCACATAATGGTTACAAGTAACTAGACGTAGCAACCGCCGCAAAAAGATGCCACGTGTATGTCATTCATAATCTTATGTTGATATCTCGTACGTTGACGTAATGTAAATACGTTAGATTAGGCCGTTCGCTGCTTTGTGGAAAATTTAAATTGAATTTGGTTAAGGAAGTAGGTCTGTGTTATTTGCATTTTATATTGATGTTTCGTTATGTATCTTCGTATTCTCGCTTAGCTAATACTTAATTATGCGACGAAGTTCTTGTGCGTCATATAAATTAGCAGCACTCTCTGAAAGTTACTTCTGATTTTTCCTAGAATATCTGACTAAAATCAATGAATTTTGTCAGATATATGTATATATATGTACTAAATTAATAATCTTGATACGCGCTTTGAATAATAAATATTCTTACTCCACAGGGGTGTTCGTATAGGAATGATAAAAGATTTTGGTAGTTTAAAATTGTAATTAGACCCAGAACTCTATTCTATAGTTACCTGACGCAAGTAGTAATGATAAGGGTGGACAAATGAAAAAGCCTTCAAAAAATGAATAAATAAGCTCGATATGGATTGGTAGGTAGGTAAGTGATAAAAACTCGGCTGAATCGTTTAGGACGCAGGCCGAGAAGCTGCCCTGCCTCACCCGCCGCGCCTCCGAGACTTTAATGATGACTTTTTGTTGCACCGCGGTGCATGCCAAAAGCGGCGCGCGAATGTTGATCTGGGTACTAGAGACAAAGCTATATAACATATAAACATGCTTATGTACGCGTGTAAACATGATTCAAAATCAGATTAAATGTTTTTGACGATTTTTTTCTTACATAATGATGTCTATAGCACTATCACTATCGACCAGGAAATCGAGCAGTGTTGATGTCAAAAAATACTTCAATTGTTTTGAAAGATCGATTAAGAATTATAAACAACTATAAATTGAAATGGATAAAACAAAGAGTAAAGACTGGACATTGGAGTAAAAAATCAAGCACATTGTATTCAAAAGTAATTAAAGTGCCATTACGTTAAAGCAATGTGTCTCGCTGGCTTCTGTGCCCTGGGCGCATCCTTAAAAGGCGACAGGCCGCGTCCCCCGCCCGCCGCCCTCCGCCAGCCGCAGTCTTATTTTATTGCCTCGCACTCGATGCAGCGAGCCCTCGAGATGAGCTTACCATCGCTTGGGTTCTCGCCTCATTCATTTATTTAATTATTTGGCTGGTAAACTGTTTTTTTGGAAATCATAACAGTTATTTCACATTTTTTATCAGCCGGCTTCGACTTTAGTTGAACATTCTTTGAAAAGTCATTCGAATAAATAATCATCGCAAAGTAATCCAGAAAATGTGTTTTGGTTTGAAACTTTATTGTCTTTTAGCGGGCGTTACTGAACATGTCATTTATTCCAATAATAAAACCTATTGTGCTACATTCTTACAATCTCCATTGATTGGAGAAAATCATAAACTGTAAATTACTATAAATATTATGGTTATATTGGACATAAATGTGCTATTGGTTCATTAAATTATGGTTATGATTAACTTCTGTTATATTCATTGACATAAACCTCTCCGCAAGTAGTCGCAATTCAATTGCGTCAGTACCTATTTGCCTGTTTTAAAAATCATTAGCAGGAAAAAATATAAAATATTCAATTAATATCACACGATATTTGCAAAAAGAGATGCTAAGAGATATGGGGTCAATAACCCTCACAGGAAACATGGAAGCAAGTTGCGAGTAAAAGACTTCAACGGGGTCTTGCTATAATTATACTCTAGTCGAGTATGTAGGTTATAATTGATACAAGTCATGCTTAATTTTCTTTAGGTAATTTTAATCACCAAATAATTACGACAGTGTAGTAAAAACTGATAGTTGATTTATGAGCATTGAATTTCCTCAAGCCAATAATACTACCAAAATAACATTGTTATTCAAAAGGAATCTGGCTGTCAATAGTGGACGCGTTTACAAATACAAGAGTTCAGTGTGTCCTTTAAAAATTAACGATCATCCTTTCTACCTGATGCCGCTGTCCGAGTGCAAATAAAAAACGGTTTCCCCCACGTAAAGGGTTCACTTCCCATCACATGGAGGTTGTAGATAGTCATGCACACACACGCCTCGCACCCACACATGGACGCCGACGACGGTACTTTGGGCACCGTCGGCGAGGCAGCGTCCGACAGAAATCTCGACGGGGGATAAAATTTCTTTTAACGTTAGAGTAACATGGATAACCTTAAGATTATTTTTGGGTTTACCAAAATTTTCTTTTTCTTTTAGGTGAAAATAACATTTTGAGTATTTATTTTGTGTATGTTTACATTTTGTTGTATTCTTGTATACTTATAGTATACTTACGTTAAATATGTATATTTTTTATTAATGCTGTTTGAACATATAGAATTTTATGTATAAGATTTAAATTTTTCTGATTAAAAAACACACAAACAAATTTAATTATTAATGTCCTCTTATAAGTCTTATAACCCGTATATATTATGTTTTAAAAAAGTCCAAAATTTGATGGGGCCTACATAATAAGAATAATGCATATTCTTTAAAAAAGCTGAAGTATCGGTACAATGAGAAACGTTCAACTTAGCTGGCACATACTGATTGTTTGAATAACAGATATTTTTACGTAAATATTTATAACAATATAAAAAAATACCATAATTTTCATATATACTCGTACATATATTAAAGAATAACAAACACGTCTACAAGATTTTAGAGGTAAAGGTATACCTAAAGGTAGTCCTAATATTATCAGGTAGGTCCAGTGTAAGCACAGGAGCAGGTGGCTATATTTTGACGATCCTTTTTTCCTCACCTAAAAGCCACAACCACACGAGAGCAAATCCATTATAAGGTTTTATTATCTCATATCAAGGTTTGGGATTGTAAGGCATCACCATTTTATAGGTTCGATGCCCAACTTAAGCTTTATAAAATTGAACTTTAAATACTCGGTCAATAAGGCTGAATTTTTAAAATTATCCACCGAGGTACTTTAAATATTCATAGAGATATGCAACATTTTTTATACCGTTCGGAGTTCTTTTATGGCCACAAGCTTTATACGTATTCGAGAGTTCTTTCTGCTTAAAACTCCTACAGTTCATCTTCATCAGTACACAATTAGGTACCTGTTCCACGACCCATGGCTGTCTATGTTGGGATAAGGTGCTTTAAATCTAGATAAACATGCAATACATCTTTGAGAATTATATGGATTAATTCTACAATAACATTATATTTTTGATATGGAAAAATACATGACAATTTTCAAATATCGTTATTCCTTAAAACTCCTTGCCTAGAATCTGAACTTCGGATCCTCAGACAAGAAGGCTAAACTTTACTAATAACGTAAATATCCGTATGGTAACAATAATTACTACAAACTTAAAAACATTATTACATTACTTAATGTTATTACCATCCATATAATACTACAGGATTTAGATTTCAGTTCAGTCGTATATACCTACTTGTCAAATAAATTCATGGCATTATCTTGTAGAGACTTATTAATTAAAACAGTTTTAATGTCAAATATTTCTGTCCAACAAAATAACCTAAATGAGAGAGGCGTTTGCCTTGTAGCGAGAATGCAATAGAGTGTTGTTTACTGATTTATTTATAATATATAACATAATAAGTAGCAACAATAAGTTCACTAAAGGTATTTTATGTAAATACTTTCTTTTATATTTACTACTCATATAATATTTTAAATCTTGTCTGTACACGGAATCGACAATATTAACATATAAAAATAATATGAACTTGTTGATACCGTATCAATTTAGTATTAACGAGATATTTTATAATTTATTATTTAGTTTATATACAAAAATTCACAGACGCCTTTGTATACGATTTCATGTCCTATAGGTCCTTTTCTGCTCTTTCTATCCTATTTTGTATTTTAATGGTTTTCGTAAGACCACTTAAGTATTTTGAAATCATTAACCAACTTTGCATAGATAGGTATCTACATATAATCATTGAATCGTAAAATCGGAGAAACTGTTTATTCATCACATTGACATCGTCTGTATACACACAGACGCATTTGTGTTTGCTTGTGTAAGGCATGAGTGTGTATTGTAGCTTATTAGTGTGATAAAGACAGAACACGGCATCGATCTGAGCGACCGAGAGAAATAACCGACAACAAGGCTAGCTCTACCATATATGTATACGAATGTACGATTTTATTAACATGATTCGTTTTACGGTTTGACATTATAATAATATATGGATACGCGATAAACGAACTTAAAGACGAAGGCCTCAGTTTATAAACTTAAGAATAATATAGTTTTAAAATCTTTGTTTCATAATCTTTACTGATAGTAAGTATATTTATTACGATACGACAGAAATGTGAAAGTGTTACCGAATTATGTGTATGTACTTATTCATGTATGTATTACATGTATGAATTATTGTCCAATTTTGTAATATATCTAGTTAAATAAATCAAAACTGTATAAAATGATTAACATTGGCAGTTACAGATAATTCTAAGCGATTAAGCAATATTCAGTGCTCGCTTGGTATTTTTTGTTAATTTTGTTGAATTAATGAAGGAATAATTTAAAATTCAAATTTCAATTTGTTTATACCTATTTATGGTGGCAAATAATACTACAATATGGTTTCACTTTCAATATTATTTTTTGCAAGTATTTAATATAATTCGTGAGTATAAAAATAATGAGCAACAAGAAGCAATAACTGTGTTGCAAAATGTACGTTTGAATGCTTTCAATTACGGCTGAATAATTAATTTGTGTCATTATCCATGATTACATTAACAGAATCGTGATAGTTTTGAGTTATTTTATAGAAATCTATCATTGATTTTACTGACGACAATTAGGCAAGCCTTTGTCTACTAGAAGAGTAGTTATAAACGTTGACAATTTCAATAATTGGGTGATTGATAGTGTCATACTAATTGTATGATATTTATACCATTTATGTACATCTTAAGGCTGTACATTCACTCGCGTGCTTATCGCCAGGGTGCGTGGACGGGGGCCGAAATCAACGACATTGCGGCAAGGACCGCCGTACAAGGGCGTGCCTCTCACTCACGTCACACCAATGTTTTCGGATGCCAATGTAATTATTGCAGTTAATCGATATCAAGTACTTGAATCGCAATAACAATACCTTAATGAAAGCGTTAATTATTATCTTAAAATCGACTACGAACGAGCGTGCCCTCTTTCGGATAGCCGGTTTTAAAGTAGGTACGTAAACATTTTCACAATTACGATAATTTGTATTACTTCAGAAAGTCTACGAATAAAAAATTAATGGCTTTTAATGATAACATAAAAATGAAATCAAATTAAATAATCGTTTATCGCGATAGGTATGCATGGCACGGCCAATTTGTCAATCAGTATAAAATATTTTATAAATATTTTTTTCAGTACAACGTATACATTACGTTCCCAAGAAGACATTTATAAAGTACCGTTATTCATTTGCAGTGAAAAATTTGCCCATCAAAGTTTTTGTTTTTAAATTGTTACAATAAATTGGATGTAAACTGTTTCTCAGCGCACATATCTGTTGGAGGAATTCACTTGTCCACCTATGTAGGTTTAAAAAAGAAAGACTGAGAGGGACTATATGGCGTGTTTTTTGCGTGGCACAGTGAGTGCCGAGCGCGCCACCGCACATACAAGGAGTCACAATCCGCCACGTCTCCGCCGCACCGCGATGTAAATGATCCCTTTGAATAATGTATCCCATTCTTGGTCATCTCTTCTACTATCATATAAGGTACAAGGCAATTAACCGTTACTTCAAACTGCTTTCTATCTACATAAACTCGCAGGGAAATACGCTAATTGTTGTCAAAGACGTTCTTCAGATTCCACATGTGTGTCTTTATCTATAATCGAGAATACATAAATATTGTCTCTTATAAGTTACCGTACATGAGTACATAAGTATGTATTCGCTTACATGAATGAGTAATAACAGTATGCGTATTATGTACCTACATAAAATTATATAATTATCTATTTAAACGGCACGTAATAAGTATTTAACTGTTTAGTATTTTAAATGTATTTTTTTCATATAAGTTTTACTTTAGTAGTAAATGGTATTACAGGTTGTATTGATTTGTTACTGGTAAAAAAAATGCAAAATCCTGTTCTATTTTTATGATGGTATTTAATAAATAGGTTTTTCCGACGTTGTCTTGTGTAAACGGTAATCGCTGAAAATTTATATGTCTCTGCAAAGCTTAATATGAAACCGATGAATGTCTGATAGAGGATGATAGGAAAATATGATAATATGTTGCAATTTAAATGTTCATTGCTGTACTCCATCATAGATTTTAATTTTAGGTTAGGCTAATTAGCTTAGGTTTGGTCTATTTGTTAAAGGTGATTAATAATAACATTTATTTTAATAATCAAAGGATTTACATGTCGTTGACTTATTAGATCATTCAGTTCCGGCTCTTGCACTGAAAGGACTTGAATTGTAACGTTTTACAATTCAAGTTTTTTCAGTACAGTGGAATTACTTTAAAACATTATTTTGTAGTTTTTTACCAATAGACGTTGTACTCGTATTACAATCGATGACTTACCGATGACTTCGCGAATTCATCATAACAAACCTAAACATATTTATACGAACTTCATATAATTAATAGCGACTGCAGGTACATAAGTATTCATTCAGACGTGCACTAGTGTGCAGTTATTATATGGAAAAAATGATTTCGTTAATAAAATTTAAACATAGTCTTATATATTTAAACATAGACATTTTTTAATAATAATATTGTGCTATATTATGTAGATAAATGTATCCCTCCCTAGACACAGCTGAATCCAAACGATACTTGCGTGATTTATTAATCACGCGTGAATCGTTTAGATAAAACAGATGTAGTGTAATGAAAATGTAAAGTTTAATATATAGGTAATTTTCACTACGTTAACTCAGTTGACAGTACAGCGTAGCATTGAAGTAAAAGTATAAGTATAATGTAAGCAATAAACATTGAAGTACTAAACGATCCTTCAGATCTGTAATCAATCTCAAATACGAATGAAGTCCGACTTGAGATCGACCACAGATGCAATGATACATTTGAGGTTTAATAAGTTCATGTTTTCTTGGGCAGCTACAAAATCTCCAACTAAAACTCAAGAAATGCTTTAGGGCAGCGGTCAGAAAACTTTTGGCAGGCAAGGGCCACAAGGTGGTCGCAAAATAAACTAAAACCTAAAACCCTAACCCTAAAAGCCCTTTATGCAAATTTCAGTGTGATGTCTATGATGGGAGGCTATTTCTTGTATGTTGGATGTCATATTTGTAGTTGTAATTCGTAGAATGGCTCTCAAGTGCTCATCTGTGATAAGAGAAGCAATTTTTTTCCGTAATTGACAATTGAAAAAGGTTGCAATTGAAAAATAATTAATAATTATTACAATTATAATTGTAATGAACTGCTGAACAAATCTTTTCAATTTGTCAAAATCAGATGGCAGGCTGCCATAAAATTTAACAAGACCATTGATTTCATAGAATCATGAGAGGAATCATGAGATTGGAGATCAATCACGTTCATTTGTAAAAAACTCGGAACATTCTCAATTGTGATATTGCGAAAAAGGGTTTGCAAAAATCTTCAGTTTGCTTGAAACTTGCATTTGCTTTTGCAGTTGTATGAAAATATCTTCGTTTTATCACTTTTCCAATGAAAATTACAACTTCCTCGACACCTTTTTTTAATTCAGAAAATGATCCAAAAGATCCAACTTTTGATGAACATTTTCTGAATTTTCATCGGTACGTTTTATAAAGAGTTTGTTTTTCATTTGGAATGTTTTACGTCTACGTTTACGTCTCATATCAGAGATCAGTTTTTTTTTAATTTGTAGCCTTACATTCAGCGTATTTAATTCTTGAGTTACATTTGCCAAAAATCCAAGGTCTATTAACCATTGAGTATTTGTTAGCTGCATAGATTTGCCTTTTTCATTTAACAATATTTTACCAGACCGAGATCGGACCAAGAACGAACAGTGATCGACTTTTTAGTGTGGATCCAAGCTTAAAGGCTCGCTTACTATATTTATTCTGATATTTATAACTTATTTACAAAACATTCACGGGCCGTAAGTAAGACGTCCGCGGGCTGCATGTTGCCGACCGCTGCTTTAAGGGGACGAGAATGGGTAAACTCTTCGATCAAACCCTAATAATGTGAGTTTTACCTCCTGTCGGGCACGTATGTACACTAGATCTATATTTTCTTTCATTACCACCTTTACTGACCGCGTGTGATGGATATTCTTCGCACTTTTATTTTCTTGTCTTTTCTTTGGATCTGAACACCATTGAGACAGCGATTATAAAACGATCACTATATTCAGTAGTTGTCATTGTAAATTATGGTTGCACATTTAATTAAATCTGGGAGCTATTTCAAGTTGATCGTATTTAACCTCGACCAAACCTCTAATGGCGCATTATTTCTTATCATTTTCTAGTTATTGGTTTGTTTAACGTAGGTATTGGGAGTGCATTATGTCCAGCAGACTAGTTGTAATTTATTTTGTTTGTACCTACGTAGTGACGTTGTATCTCCAGATTCATCAGAATCTGGAGATACAATCTTCTCTAGAGATACAATCATCTCTTCTCGAGATCTTCTGTAGATACATTTTGCCAGGTGGTAGAAATGCAGTTCGACCGGGGAGGTACCTCCGCCACTCTCATAATCCTCCGTGAAGCAATTTATTGTATATCGGTTTGGAGAGCCGTGGTTGCCGGCTATACTTAATGCGAGGCGAACAGCTTAGTCCTCAAGGGTGCAACGCATCTGTGGTCAACTTCAAGTACGATTTATTCGTACTCGGGGATGATCATAAATGTCCATGGGCGGCAGTGGGCACTAACCATCAGGTGGACTGCATGCTCGTTTGCTACCATGAGACAATAAAATAAAAAAAAAATATTAAATTGGCTTGACACGTCTATCAATCGACACCTCTTACCTGGTTCCGTCTTAAGAACGTTTGCTACGTCTCCTTAATTGAGGACTTCTCACGACGACCAGATTTTGCAGTGGTGTTCAAGTTCTTACTGGATACAGAATATTTAATATTAAGCGGTTTTAATCTCGGACAATTTATTTAATGCAGAGTCAATCTACATTTATCAAATATCTATGAAGAAAATAATTAGTTTGAGTTCTTATTCGCTTAACTCTGTTCACTACCTGCTGTATTAATTAATGAAATATGAAGACAAAAGTCAATTCGTTATTTAAAATTATTCACCTGACATAGTCGCTGTTCATTACTTTTTAAATGAAGTGTAATTAAATCGTTAATCTGTTGACCAAATAAAAAAATAATGGATAGGTAATTTAATTGTCGGCAAAACAATTGCATTAACATTTATACTTGTCCACATACGTTATACCAAGCTAAGCAGGGGAGAATCATCTTAATGACCCAGAATAATTTTAGTGACATATCTTCTTACCAGTTCCTAAATTTAACGCTGAATTAATATTCTCATTGATCGATATTTCTTTCATTCAATTCATTAAATAAAAATTCAGTTCTGTTAAAATTTCATCCAGCTACTTTATTATTAGTACGATTGACGTAATAATAGGCTTCTACTTTCTATGCGACACTCAGTACGTTAAGAACTTGTGATTTATGATATACATTTGTAAATATTCTTAAAGGTGTTTTGAAAAAGGTTCCAACAATAATAATTTTATTTACTTATTCTTAGTACTTTTCTGCAATCACCTTCTATGCAATGACATCGTTTTCAAGCGCGGTATAAATTATGCTTCAATATAAGGCAGTTATAGTTCCTGCACAATTCTGTGCACAAAAGTGTCTATGATCTCAGCGTGTCGCTATTCAGTGCTAGCGCCATAATGTTATCGACCTAATGTAGATGCTGTATATTTAATGTAATAGGTAGGTATTCGCATAAAATCAAATCGCGTCGTACGATATTTTGTTATAATATTACCTACCAGAACGGTTGGATATCGCCAACGTTAGAGTAAAGAAACGTTAAATGAGAACGATCGCAAGTGATATTGAACTCTGCGACTGTTGAGTTTTGTGTTAATTTCGTAGGAGAGTCGTGGCCAGGGCGCGCGAGCGGGTCACGACTGACGCGCACGCTCGTTCGTGACCTTGCCGCGCGCCGCGCAGAGGTCGCACTCTAGTGGGTGATGCGCTCGCGCAACACTAAAGCTTCCCTTGGACTCTTGTTTCCTATCCTAACACGCAATATTTTTGCTTCCGTATACATGGCAACGTATAACAATGATGATAAGTCACGAATTTTTAGCTATTTTCGTACGAGCATTCGTTTTTCGTGCCGTTTTGCTATTCTGATAGGTTACATAAACAAAAACATGAAAACAGTACCTACATTAACAATAATATTTATCATAAACGAGGTAGGGAGAACCGTTTAATATCTAATACTAACATACTATAATTTTTCCTGTACTATGTTTTTCACAAATTTCATCGACGGTAGTGACCACTAACCACAAAGAGGAATGCGTGCTTGTTAGTTGCTTCAATTATATGTATAATAATCATCCAAGTGCGAGTCGAACTAGCGTAAGATGGATTCCATACCAACAGATGGCCTTGCTTAGCAGTAT
>DWNR01002460.1:0-13029 GCA_018250455.1 Polygonus leo
ATAAATGGACATATTTTTACTAAAGTTTGCCACAAACTCCTCACCAACCTCATGGCAATAATCTGGGTGTAATATGAAAATTGTAATATGTAATTATTTACGTAGTGTCGCAATGAGTGGGGCGAGGACCGGCCAATCGAGCAAGACGGCTCACGGCCGTCCGCCACCCACTCGCCGCTTAAGCCCATATAAAGTATACGGACTCAATGCACAATAATACCCATATTTTTATACAACTTATTCAGTGAGGCAATACCTATGCTAATTAGGAAACAATCGCCCATTAAAACACCATCTTTATTGATCAATCTGCGCGGAGATTGCGATCCCTTTTCATAATTTATTTTTCTCAATGAAATTCGAAATTAACTACACTTATGACGTAGGTAGGTTGTTGTCATGTTAACAGACAAGTTACTTTGTAACTAGTGGTAGTAATTTTAAAAGTTATAAACAGTGTACAGATTTAATTAATATTGGGATTTTAAATTATTTATGCAAATGTATTTACAAACATACTTCATAGACTTTAATTACACAATCAGTAAATAAATCGATATAGTTTTTCAATTAATTACTTTATACATTTAAACTTCATTGTTAAGTCATTTGAGTTATGTAATTTTAATTATTTAAGAAAAAAAAGTATATTTTTTAAAGAACAATGTACAATTTTATTGGAACCACGTGAAAAAATGGATTAAGACGAATAGAATATTTATTGTATAAGAAGATCTCACAATAATATGATCACAGGCTACCAGTGTTGGGGTTGCATCCAATCAATGATCCCATCTCGGTAGAAAAACTACTAATGAAACCTGTTACCTTATCCCTTCTGTTTACCGGTGGGGCAACTCTCCGAGCGTGATTTGCCTAGATTACTATTCCTTTCTTCTAAGACGCAATTACTTCACACGCTCCTTCAGAATTAAAGCCAGTATTCAATTATTTTTTTCAAACTAATTTCATTTTTGTCTAAATGATACAAAATATATAGTCTTGTTTAAACAAACGTTTTTGTCTACATTTTCTTTATAACACCCCTTTAGTAGGATTTTACATCATGTCCAGTTGAATTATTATCTACTCTGTATAAAACTTTATCTCATTTACTACAAAGGTGCAACTTAGCAGCGGTTATATAAATATGTACAGCATAAAACTAAAAGACTAATATAATTAAAGAAACACAAAAAACAGCCCATCCTTCCATCATCTATGTTATTAAGGTATATGCACTGGATTCGCTTTTTTCGTTTTCTCTGGTCGTCCGGGCGTTGCCTCCTGCCACAGGCTTGTACCTACGGCGGATTGGTTCTTTGCAGTACAGCGTAAAACAAAGCAGCTCAACTTTCTTTATTGTCTCTGTATTAATAATAAGTACACATAGCTACTTATACTGTGTGTTTAAAATTATGCACACACCCGACGTTATGGCTCTTTGGTGGATTCGGTATGCGCGTAAGTATAAGTTAATTAAGACTCGCTTGAAATAAAACTATTGGAGATAATGTTCGTCTGTTCTCGTCGTATGATATTGGAGATAATACTCGTCGTCATTGATATTTAACATATCGATATGACAATATGTAATTGACAAGAATGACAGAAAACAGCAGATTCATGTAACAACTACACATAAGGATTTAAACACAAAACTTGTGAACGAATGTTAAATTAAAAATCAATTTAACACACAAGAATGGTGTTGCGATGAATCAAGTGTCGGAAATGATATAGGGGTCCTCTGGTTCATTACAAGGCGGATTGTGTTCAAACAATGCATCATTATCATTACCTTTCCCGGCCTAGGCGAATTCCCGCGATTCCCACACTAACTTTACTCGTAATTACAGGCTCATGTTAGTGAAAGCTTCGGTACTTAGATACGAAATCGACACTATCATACCCCATTCATCCGTTGACAATAGAACATCAAGGACTTAGTCAAAGGGAAACAGTAGAATCCGATGCACATGAACATTATGATATTATGAGCATCATTTTGTCCGACACATCACTCAAGTAATCTAGAGAAACAATTATGTCTCTCAGCGGAAATATACTACATATGGATTATTATATGGATTATAGGTACTATATGCACCTGGTAATCCATAGACCATGGACCTATGGAACCCAAGAATTCAGGACTGGCATTGTTGTTTGACAAGTAGCACGTTGCTGTATGATTTAGTTAAAGTAGCAAAAATACTTCAGTTTAAAATACAATTTCGTTCAAAATTAACCCTTATCTATCTTAAAAACATCTAATATTTTCATGCATCAACAGGTAGAAAGAGTAAGTTTATTGGTACCTGTTTTGAAGTAGTTAAACAAAGAACCAATAACATTAAAACACTAAAGAATAATGGGCCTATAACGGACCTTTTATCATAATAACTGGTACCAGGTTCTTCATAAACAATGTTAATCATGAATGGAGCGTAACTTTTCGAAAAGTATTTTTATCCATTTGCTTTTAGCTACTATCGACGGATCGCCGTCTACCTGATATCAAATCTCTTTGTTTGGGGGTCGACGGCCCCGCAATCTACAGGTGCCCTATTATTCTACTAAAACTATGAGATAAAATATTTTTAATGTTATTGACGATTCAAACGGTTATACGTCCCTAAGATTAGTTTTATCTTAGTCAAGAGTGTTAAATGGTTGAGAACCTGACACCTCATGAGAGGGTTCAAATTCTGGGAGGTTCGCGGTTGGAATCCGAAGCCTGCACCTATATTTTTAAGGTTATTTGTGTATTAAGAAATATCAGTTGAATTTCATGAAGGAAAAGAGCGCGAGGAAACTTATAAACAAACCTGTAAGATTGCTTAAGTAAATGACAAGGGTGTGTGAAGTCTTCTAATTCGCACATCGTCAGCAATGTGAACTACGATCTAAATCATTCTTATTGAGAAAGGAGACCAGTGCCTAGCAGTGGGAGACAATTAATGGATTGTGATAACGTTTATCTTGGTAGTTTTTGGATTCATTTTTAAAAGCATAATCACCTTACTTAAACTATTACTTAGCTTCAATTCTATTCAAGGACCATTTTAAAAATATCCATGCACGGTTTCAACCACTTACCTTTTGGTCGACAAACGTTAGGCACCACATATAATAGAACAGTCTCCAAAGAATCTTTGCTCGAATTTGCGTTAGTGATACGAATTATTTATTCTAATCTGGACAGTATTTACGCGTATGTGCAACCCTTATAATGAAATAAGGAAAAGAATGTTAAGTACTTGTAGAATCTCTACTGAACTATTAATCCGAGCCGTGGATGTCTCGTGTCTACGTCTGCCTGCAAAGTGCTTAATTATTATAATGGTTACCAGCCGACATTACTATCTTCGTACACTGCCATTCCTAAAATAGCAAAATAGGATCTAGACGGTTACGACACCAACTTCACGCCTGTTTTTACCTGGATCGGCAAAAATATGGTAGGCCTCTCGTACTTTGATTGCTGCGGAAAGCCGTTATGCTTATTTCTACCTCAGCAATGGGTCACTTCTATTTTCAATGACGTACTTAAGAAGACTAGCTTATTATAAGTTTATATAATATAAGTTTACGGTTAATTTGTAAACAGACGATGCTTAAAAAAATACTATGAATTTCCACTTGTGATTAACTTAACATTGAAAATTGTTGTTTCTTGTTCTTCCACATTTAGTTTCATATACATGTTCATGAATGGTAATGATCAGTTCACGAGGTTAACTTGGCCGTTGGTTACTTCTATCTCATAAAAATAGTTAAAAGGTTATTTAAGTTGTAAATTTTGGGCGGGAGCGGCCAGAGCGTTCTCATTGCGTCCGACTGATAAATATGGCTCCATAAACGAGTTAATTAATCATAGTTAAACACGAACTAACTCCAACAATATCATCGACCTAATAATTAACACGATGGAGCGGTCAGATATTTGGAACGCCGGATAAGATGCGGAATGGTTTGAAACAATTACGTGTAATTAAGAAATGTCTTATATTATTAATTAGTCTTAGGCAAGATAATGCGTAAAATTAATTATAAATGTCCATTAAATAAATATTTTAAATATTATTTAGTCTTACAATGACCTTCAAAAAACTAGAAACACAAAATTATCTGCACGCATCTCTGAAATAATAGAGTAGCTACGATAAATAATAAACTGCAAAAAATATATTTCTACCAAAACATCCACATATATTACCCCACAAACAAGTTACACAATCCCAAATGTTTAACTACGGCAATATAACTTTAAATCTGCGTATGATGTCAACAGATTTGTTCAAATTTAGTGAGGCGGGTAGTACGAAGGGCGTGAGGGAAGGGAGGAAGTGGCGAACGCAAATAGCACCGTGACCCGGCCATTGACTCGGTTTATCCTAATCCGTCCCACTACTCCAATTCGAGTCTCAAGACGCCAACATCCTAGCCGCGCCGTGCTGAATCGCCGACGGCTGTTACACACATTTAACTTTCACGTGACCCAAAACTAAGTATCTCAGGGTTTGGTGAACAGCTCTAAAGCATTTGCAATTCAGTGTCTCAAATATATATGCGCACATAAACATATAAATTTGTAAAAGCGGTTCCAGAAGCGATCGAATTAGCGTTCAAGAGAAATAAATACGCCAAGTGCAAGTCGAAATCGCACAAGAAGAGAAAAAGAATTGTTTAAAAAAATATTTTTACAGATGTTGTTTAAAAGATTATTTATGCTGAAACAGGCCAAAACAGTGACGGATGGTCAGCGGAGTCTTATTAATATGGTCCCGTTGGCATCTTTTACGGAAGTTTAAGACCTGTGTTTTATTTAAAATATTCGCGTTCAAACATTAAAAAACGATGCAAGTTTTTACTTTTCGCCGTATATATTTATTGTATTATAGCAGACGTAACATATATTTGTCCGAGACAAAAAATAAACCTCGCAATGCAAACAGAACGTAATGAAACGTAATGTGGGTTAAGACTTTCCTAGCATTGACGGCAGATGTGAAAACATGCCCCCTGTGGCTGCCACGAAATCAAAATAAATATCAGGGCCCTAATTCCAATACAAACTTTGCTTCAAAAAGAAATGTTGCCGAACGTATTTACTTTGGTGAAACTGCATTAAAGGAAAGACATAATAAGAAATCAAAAAATTGCCAATTTCATTTTAACAGTTTATTTAAAAAAAACATTTACTTATTTTCCTCTTCTGTGACCAATGCAGACGTATGAGAAGAAAAAAAATACTAGTTATTTCGATCTTGAAAAAAATATAATATGATAGGTTGAGGAAAGGACAAGTATATAAATTTTCACCGGATTCAAGAAAGGGAAAAATGGATTATACGTGATTATTATTTATATATAGAGACACGTCTTTATATGCAGAGACTATACAAGAATTATTTACACCTCGATTTCGACTTAAATTAGGCCGGTTTGTATACCTTTAAATACCGACCAATAAAGAGTCTTTCATTCCGATTTATATTGAATAGATTAATTTCGAAACACTTCATGGTTGGTTGCAAATCGGATTAAGCTTTACATTAACTGACTGATTACCAATCATCAACACCAAGAAATTGATAAGAACCGTTACAAATAAATAAACAATTTTAACCTACTTACAGATTTAGTAATGGAATTGCGCGTCAACACATATGTACAGCCTGTTCATAACTTTCCGATTATGACAAAAGTTATTGACTTTTTATTAGAAAAATAATCATCGTCGCCTATAACCTATAAGTACAGAAGTATATAATTTGAACACCAGGAGAGAAAATTCAACACCATTTGAGGGGGCACCGTATTTGAACCTTCGTTACATAATATATGTATTTGTTTAATGATGATTATACTGATATAAAATAAAGGGTTTGATATTATAGAGTATAAAAAACGATACTAAGTGATATGTGTATATGTGTATATCCAATAGGTTCTTATATTCAGTAATTTACGGTGATATGATTCAATCATACGTTATATTTAATAAAACAATTACAATACACATTCGTTAACTACGAAAAACAATAATCCAAATGAAACTTCTCAATTTCACTTTAATACTTGCATAACATCGCCAAATCACGATATGGAAGGCTATTAAATTATTCCGCTGTCATTACAACGAGAGGAAGGAACTCCCTAACAAGTCATAGCCATGCGTGGTGTCCTTTTCAATACGAGCCCGGACCATAATTCCCGATTATGCTAATGTCCTCGGGCTACCCATGCACCGCAAATGAATCAAGCAGAGTCGTTAACGAGTTATGCATTAATTTCTCTGTAATATACCACTTTGAATTCCATAACCCACCCTCAATCGTTGTTAGTACAGCACGATTAACGATTTACACGATTTACGTGCGATGACAGTGCGAATTTTCATATATTATGCTTTCGAGGTTTGCATATGAGTCCTTAATTGAGTACTTTTAGTATAACAGTACTTTTAGTATTCAGCAATTTCGGTTAGTATCTCTGGAGCAATACTAATTATGTCGTTTTAACTATTCTAGGAGATGTAAACTATTTTTAAGTAGGTAAGGATTCATTGATTTTGATGATGACTTAACTGTACAACAGAAGTGAAGAATAAGAAGAGCCGCTAGGTATTCTTCGGATCCCGGCTTTTCCTGCGAAATTGGACCACCAACAACTTAGTTTGCAATTAGTTCCTTCGTAACTTTCAATTTAAGCTGTTCTCTTTGTGAATTGATTTTACCTATGAATGTAGATAGATAGATAAAATTCATCTGTGAATTGAATTACCACTTAACTTTAGGTATAGTTCTTCCTGCAATTACATTACATATTATACCGTCCACACCGCATTAATACCGTTTTCAAGAGTAGATATTCAAAGCTCAACGATCGGCCGGTCTTCAATAAAAATGTACCATCAAAATAGACAGGCACCATATGTGCAGATGCTTTTAGCTATCCGTATTAAAATTAGTCCATACGAGTACATATTTTGGCAACATCCACCATAACTAAACATAATTTAAATTAATGGACGGCAATCTTCGCGGCTCTGTGTGTTACTGTAACATTATTAATACTAGCCCACTCACTTTTCTAAATATGTCTATGAGTTGAAATGCAAATTGTAATCCAACAATCTGAGTGCGACAATGCACTTAATTTTTGCATAAACATGAATTTATTAGAATATATTAATTTTCTCTTAAGAAATTTTTATTCTCTATTTCAGGTACAGTAACTATGGCCTTCTCTATAAGCCTGTCAATATTTCATGGTTGAGAACTTAGGACGTGATATCGTAACAAACAATCTCACATGCTCATTAATATTAGTAGTTAAGAATTAGGTTGTCTTGCCCACAACATAGTGAAAGTGCCGTATTCAAATCTTTATTATTTTCAGTAGGAATTTATGTTATGCCACGTCTAGGCCATGTCTCATGTCTCCTGACTTTAATCCTATATAGATAAGGGATGATCACATAAATGTCCATGCACAGAAGCTAGGTACTATCAGGTATTATACATGTTCATTTGCTATTGCATATTGTAAATATACGATAATTATACATGATAATAGGATTCCTAGAACGTATATAGGTAGCTATATAAATGTTTATCGGCTCTAATAAGTCACTGATTAGAATATCTATGAATGATACAAGAGTATGCAGACTACTTATGATTAAACGTTAATGATTAGCAATTCAATCCCATGTTCAGTACAATAGGAGATACTGTTATCGGTGCCGTGTTCACTTTGTCCTTTCCGACGCACACTTTCAAGTCTAAATTCACACGCTTGCTTGAAATACAATGACTCTCTACGATCTTTTTGTTTTCATTTAGACGACCTTTGTTGATAATAACAATATCGCGACTTTATAAAAGAAACTGGGTACCGTGAGATTTTTATATAATTTTATTTCGCAATGGACAATATGCTCGTAAGTTTGTAATCTGTTATATAGGTTGGTTATTACTTCAGCTCAAGGTTCTCTGCAAGTTATTCAATTCCGCACTACATTTGCAAGTTCTCCTTAATGCACCATAAAACTATTCACTAGCAAACAGGGATAACCTACGCGAAACTTCCCACGTTGTTTCCACTTCCAACGTCCGTTGAATTGGTTTACGTCAATGCGGCCATTACGCCAAAAATACCCAGCACGCGAGCTCTAACCGCTTAAAAAGCGTGTCAATCAATTTACATTAGGTTTGCGAGCACGATCAAGATCCAATACAGAGTTCCTGATTCGATATTATACCCAATATTTGTGAAAAAGGTCGCCCTCATAATTTATTGGATCGCATAAGTTCTACGCATCAACATGCGAGATTGATCTGAGATTGAATATAAAAATATGAGCTGCATATATTTTAGAAGAGATTTTGCGTACGATACATTTTATACATGAACGAGTCCCTTGATCAAGAAAGCATCAGCCCTTAAGCAACTTGTGGAATCGGCCAACCGCTTGAACTGTGGGCTTTAAGAAGAAATGAAATTTAAATTCCCCGGCAGTATTGTTTGTACGCCAATCTGTCGGCATAAACGAGAAATAGTATCTTCTTAGAACCGAGAAACACTAACTTCACAAGTAGCCTTACGTATGTAATTGCAACACAAAAATAATATTCTGTCCATAAGTGTATCTAGATAGGAGAATTATAGAAGATAGATATTTACAATCTCCATTTGTACACACTTTGAAATATCGAAAATTTAAGATTAATTTATGTTAAGATTATGACCAATAATAAGTAAACTAACGCTCAAAACGACACTGATTGTTCTTTTTATGTACAATAATATGGATTGTTCGAGATTTTTGAGTGCTATTTTCCTTTGTAACCTTTACAACAGGATTTCATTGCATGACTTGCAGCGTTATGTAACGCGGAGTGTGGACAGTTTGCATGACATTTACGGTCGGGGAGCGAATCGCGCGCAGCCTCCATACGCGCCCCAAATTGACTTCTGGCCTTCGTTCCCTCGAAGTAGGACAGTGGCTCAACACACATTATTTATTTTGCATACAAATACATTACAGTGCACGATAATATACTGAACGTCAATCTAACAATCTACGCAATCAGATATTGCATTTAGCTTACGCTGAACATGTAGTACAATAAATTCCTTCGCATCATTTAATCTCAAGGCGAATGCACACGTCAATTTCCAAAGTCTACGCTCGGTAGAAATTAATTATAACTTGCAGTAACTAAAACGTATGGTTCATATGCAGAAACTTGACTTAGAGTCAAGATAGTTCTATACCCACAGTTCTATACACACCATCACGAAAAATGGACACGATAAAATTAGCTAGTCAACATTAATCGTTACTATGGCAACGATGAATGCGTTATAATGAAACTTTATTTCTATGTTTTAAATACCTTTTTTCTGTTATAAGTGTCGTTTTCTCTACAAACATAGGTGAGAAAATTTTTAGAAAGATTTTTATTCTGTTAAGCCAAAGAAGTTTAACTTCTTACGTGCGTACATACATAAGTACACACAAACTTTTTTTTTTAATATGCGAAAATATCGAGGTGTGTTTAAACCTACATTCAAGCGTAAAATGTAGTACTAATCTACGTACTTCTTATTCCTCGAAGAAAGTCTTCCTCAGTAATTATACAGTAATGAGTTGAACATAAGTAACTTGATTGCTCATACACTCTAATACTTTTAACACTAACAGGAACTTGGTACAGTCATATTCAAAGATTGACACAAATATCTAAGACTAGGTCTAATTCTTATCATATAGAAATACGGTTTGAACATTAAACATAATAAATCATTGCTACTTTGTAAAGTCATTCAAACCAACTGCTTTTAAAAGGCTAAATCCAGAATTACTAACGTGGTAGAACACGTTTGGTTCGACCGGGAAGAACTGGCGTTCGAGAGTATGGAGTACATCCTAATTCAAGTCTATTACCAGGTTACCTATAGCAGACAAACCGTTCAACAAAAACGCCTATCATCGCGCTAAGCATGTTATGAAAACCGAGACCGGTTTCGAAAATATATCAATTGAAAGCACTCGCCAGCGCCTGTTTAATATTATTGTATAGCTGAATACGTCGCAGTCGACACGCTTGCGACACCGCACCGCTTATCCGACAGGTTATCTGCGTAGATTATCAAAAGTAACGATCACCTACTGACACAGATAAATATTTTTTCTGTAATTCCTGTAAAGGTCATCCCAGAGTTATAAGCCATTGCAGAGTGGTGATCCCAACTTTAAGTTGTAATAGTATACTTAAAAGTTCTAGAACGTAGTAGCTACCATGTTCTAAGAATAATATGCAATCGATCGTTTAGAATCTTTGCACTAATATTCGTTATGCAGCCGTTATTTATATTCCAACGCAGATGTAGCCCTCTGAGAATAAATTTGGAACATTTTCAGAAAACTCCTTCAAAACGTGATTATTTTTCATTAAGCAAAAATATATGTTATACTTCATCACATAACAATTATACCCCTAGAGGAACTTACTTCGTATCCCGAACTTTTACAACAGTCAGATTTAATTTCTAATGGCATATTCTTCTAGTCAACCCCAGGTGAAAGTAACTTTGGAAGAAAAGTTAACCCAATTTCGTTAGTTAAAGGGAAGCAACTTATTAACCTCGTCGGCGGCATTAAGGACATCCAACGTCCAACCACCATATCTCTTACCTCTGATTGTTACCTTTCTTCACGAAGTAGCAGTTGGATCAGCGCCTAGATATCCCTAGGTGGGTTTTCTACTATTTAATTTGATTTTTAACCGGCTTCAAAAAGAGCGGAGGTTCTCAATTCGACGCGTATATTTTTAGTTTTTTTTTTGACTTTGATAATTATTTTTTTGATAGGTAGGTCTTGTTCTAAAGTTGGTCCCATTTCTTTCCATAATTAATTAACCTTCAACTAAGAAGATATACCAGTGAATACCAGTGAATTCCCGTTTAACTTTGTTGATTATGAACCGATTTTGATAATTTATTTTGCTGTGGATTCAGTAGTGTCGAAACCTTGAACCTTGAAGGTACATCAGCGAACTCCTCAATATTTTATATGAAATGCGTTTTTTTGATTAAAGAAAACCAAAACTGGACTTTATTGCGGAAAGCCATATTCTGGTGATGCAGGGGTACTATCTCTCTAAACTGTAACTCTGTGGCATTGTCCACTTTGAAAGCAGTGTTACTAATAATAAGCAGAAAATATACGACATGTTATAAGTCACAACTCCTCAGTTCTGAACTTCTGATGATGAAGGTAAATTTGTATTATGGTAATAAAAAAGTTCAAAATATACACTGTAACAGAATAGATATAATACTAAAAATAGACAAATATTGATTTTTGACCAAAAGTAGAACCGACTTCAAGATGAACTAAAAGTGAAAAATAATTAAAAACTTTGATGACCGGGAAAATAAAAATAAAAATAAGCTTAAAATCCGATGCATTAATGCTGCATATGTCCGTATACCACGATGATTACGTCCCATCAGATGGGCTATCTGACCGATAAGGATAGCGATAACTCGAATTACAAAAAAACGATCTTCCGTTCCTATCTTCACCCGCATGCACCCTTATTTATCTCCACTTTTATCTATTTTTGCAAGAATTTGTTTTGCCGGACCCTATTTTCAGTTATGATTCTCTTCCTGTTATTATGGCATATTAAATGGCATATTTGGGGTTTCTGTTGACCAACTAATAAACCTTTAAATGTTTAAAAACAAATATACAAAATGTATACAATAGCGTGAACTCCAAAAAGGCAGACTTTTGATATCAATTATGAATAACTACTAGGAAATTAATTGTTGTTTGGAAAACGATGACTAAATAATCGATTCATTGGAAATGACAGAATAAATAAATTACACTATACAATAATTTTGTAGCAAGTCCGCAAAAACAACCGTGACTAGAAGACGTACAAGCAATTAATAGTCAAAGTTGTAATGAAATCCGTTTAAGTCATTAGCGGTTTTCCTTTTAGGCACCACCTGCGCACGCGCAGCGTAAAAATCGAATTACCGTTAGACATGTGTCATCGTGTCCTCGTTCTGGCTTCCAACAGCTACCCAACCCGTTCTTTCTTATAGGCCCTTTTAATTACGAATTGCAATAAGTTTTCACTGTACTCTCTGACATAAATTAATAGGTACCTATGTAGCTCCACCTTCATGACTACCGGCAGTCATAACTTATTCTGTATTTATTTCAATACGACTTTTGATACCAAGCACTATAATTAAAACAAGTAATTCAATTCTATTAACGTGATAATTTTCAAGAATTTTGCCCGGGGTGAAGCTTGTCTCTGCAGGTGGTAGAGCACTGCACTTACTTAGTTTCTATTAAATACCATGTTTGTGGTGTAGCTGCAATTTTGTTATAGAAATAGCATCAGAAATAACAACGGACGTGAGTTTCACCTGAAGCGATAGCTACGGCTTATATATAGCATATTTATGTTGTTTTCGTCCGTTTGTACTTATCCGTTTGTGATATGTACTTTTGATGATGTCCGAAACAATTGATGATTTGTTTGTTTAATAAAATAACTGGCATTATATTTTTTTCAAACTGGTATCCCGCAAAAGTTTACGCGCAAATTGTTTAGTCATCAACTAATCTATATGTTTAACAGGTAGTAGAACTTACCTAGTTCGACCGGGGTGATACACCGCCACTCCTCCCCATCCTCCTCCATGAAGCAATTCTTATGTTTCGATTTGGAGAGTCGTGGTTTCCCTAGCGGGCATATACTTCCAAACGAGGCGAACATCTTAGTCCTCAGGGGTAGCAACGCATCACAGATGTCCACACGGTCAATCTCGGGTGCATACTCAATCGTACTTGGGGATGATTATTAATATCCATGGACGGCAATTGCCACTTACCATCAAGTGGACGGTATATTCCCACTTGTTCTACTGAACAGTTCTACCGTAGGACTAATGGGACTTTTTATTCCCCCTAGTTCTACT
>DWNR01002461.1:0-13029 GCA_018250455.1 Polygonus leo
AATGGCGATTCACACTGAACCAAACTAATTGTAAAACTAATTACCAATGTATAGTCGATGGTCGATAAGTCGATGGTGTATCTAAATAAATAAATAAATCTGTATGTATGTGAAGCAGTTTCTTATCATCTCAACGGTTTTTTTCTGTTTGGAGAGTGTAGTTATATATAATATATAATAGTTGTTGGCTAATGTCCCAATATAAATGTTTTCTAAAGTTAAAACACCTAATAGCGGCTGACGAAAGTATTTTATAACAGAAAAGGCGTCTGTTCTGCAGAAAGAACTGTTTGAATGAATTAAAAAATGGTGTGTTATCTTCGACACACGACTGGACTTTACTCCTTGAATTTCACCTACAATTGAATATTTATTTTCCATATCTTACAATCTCGTTAACTTTATTCTCTTTACTTTTTATAATGATACTAAATATCAATATTGAAATAGAAAAAAATGTTAAGAGTTACTTTAGAAATAAATAGGGCGTTGTCTTCAGTTTACATTAGATATATGTCCCAGTAGCTGGATATTAATGTCGCAAGAAAGTTAGAGAAAGAGTTAAGGGTATTAGAGAAGTACATTAATATAATGATCGAGTCACATGGTACTAAAGAAATAGATTTATTTTATGGCGTGGACAAAATTATGATAAAAAGAAATATGTAATGGGAGTTAATATTATTTTATTTATAAATATGCTCTAAATAAATATATTTATAGTATCGATTTATCGATATCGATGGATTCTTGTCAATTAATATACTTTATAGCCCAACACTATAATCGATATTTATTTTACACGGCTACAACACTACCTTTCACAGACAAAACATATAAACGTCAAATATTGCGATAGCAGCGCCATTGATAGTTTTGCGCATATGTCACAATTTGTAATGACTTATCTGTATGCAAGGACGTGTATGTAGTATGTTATGTCTGTGCGCTATACAAGAGGCTGCAAGAATAAGAGTAAACTAACTACATTTTAGCGATACGATCTGATTGTATTTGTGTTATTTACGAATGGTAATCTACAAAACTAGAACGACCTAAAATAGATTACATGGCGTAGAAATGTAATAATTTTTTTGTTAAAAAATTAAAGGGCATTTTGGTTTTGCAAAATTACCATTTTTAAATTTCGAAAATGCAATACGGTCAAAATTCTCTAAAATACCATCAGGCCATTTTGATTCTAGAAGGATGATTTCAATATCTCTGATGAGGACACAATCTCTCCACCAAATCCGATGCAAAATGGCATAAATATTGGCTTAAGACTATGCTAAAAATTGTATCAATACAAAGCACCAGATCTATTTTCCTCGTAGTATTTTAGGTCACACACATATATAGAGATCATCAGAGCAGTACCATATTTAAAACGATTTGTCTACGTCACTTTGAAATGAAGTTAAAGGTCCAAGAAATTAAGTTAGGTAAAAAAATAGGCATTGCATTTCGACATTTAAAATTGTATTGCGTACAGTGTAACAAATGTGTGCTATAAAATATCAAATGTACCAACATGTCGTGGTCACTACCAAACAAAAGTTAACCAGTAGAGTCATCTACTGGTTAACTTTTTGTTTATCATTAGATATTGACACCAAAAGATAAGGAAAAGGAAAAGGTTTTTTTATATCTAGTGTCATTCATATAATAAAGAATTAAAAAAAAAATTGAATAATCAGCTTATAAATGACAGTTCATACTAATTATTATTTCTACCACCACCATAACTATAGACAGAATTTAATTTACTTCTGTAGTTACTTATAAATAGCAGGCTTTAATGCTCATTATTTTTCTTACTTTTCGACTCTTGTAGTAACCATTCATTCTCAGACTTCCAGAATCACTACATAGTATAAAATAAAGTCGCTTTCTCTGTCCCTATATTCCCTTGTAAGCTTAAATCTTTAAAACTACGCAACGGATTTTGATGCGTTTTTTTAATAGATAGAGTGATTAAAGAGGAAGGTTCGTACGTATAATACGTTCACAGTTTTTCTGTAGTGTATTCAGCATCGCACACAGCATTGCACATGAGCGAATCCGGGGCGGGTCGCTAGTATAGTATATTTTAGAATCAAAAAGAACAATGCGATAATATTGCCTCATGCAGTTATGCGCATAGTAATATCGTACGTTGATACGAACGTTACGATAAGGAATTCTTCATGCCACTGATTTGATCCGCCTTCGGCTTTTTTCACAACATTAGCTTCAGTCAAAATTAAAAAAAATAAAGAGGATTCTTGATTGCAATTTAATAAATTGCTACGATTTTACAAACAATTAATTTTAGAGTGGAAAAAAGTTACTCGCTGTTTAGAGAGCGGTACGTGGCGGGGCTAAAAAAACAAATGAAAAACGCGGGAACCTACTACACCGTACGTTGTACGTAGTTTTTGTGTTTTATTAAAATTTGTTATAAATATATACTCGTAGATGACAAAATTATGGTGTACCACGAAGCCACGAGCAGAAGCTACCCTCTTAAAATAGATAAAGTTATACATCTGTAGTGCCGATAGTTTAAACTCTATCGAATATAATAGTAATGACATGAAGGATGCTCCACTATTTCACCATCTAGTATTATAAGCCTCCTTACAATAGAATATGGAAATTAATGTGAATTTTTGTTTTTGTGTATGGTTCACACTTCAGCATCTGACTGATGCTGGTGACAAATTACAAGTTCGAAAATGTAAGATTCATATTCTTAATTCCGTTTTATACATGGCATATGACATCACGTAGAGTTCTTTGACTTTTTAGATGGTAATTTCTTTTAACGTGTACTTATAGGGGCTATGTAAATTAATACAATAAAATTATAGCTCTTGTCCCCATATTGCAAATTGATTTCGAGTGAAACTCGTGTGCTTCCATGCGCAGCACATATACGTATTTACTGAGTAGTGTGTACATAACATGGCATGGTGGAACTTGTGTAGTTGAACCGGAGAAGTACCACCGCCACCGCTTCATAATCCTCCGTGAACCAATTCTGGCGTTTCAGTTTATTTTAGTTCTCATGGTTAACAACGTATCTGTGGTCAAAATCAGTCTCTAGTCGTATTGGGGGTTGATTACAAGGGTCCATGTTTGGCAGTAACTACTGACCATCGCATGCTCGTTTGCTATCTTTATACGATAAAAAACCATTTTGAATTGCTTGCTTCTTAACTAAAATTATTATTGACAACTAACCTGCCAATTTGCGAGCAGTGTGGGGCATCAGAGCACACAGCAGCACGCTGGAATACGTGCAACCAGGATGCTGAAGGCGGCAGCTTCTCCACCGGGTCAGGCGGTTCCGCCATCTTCCAAGCCCTGTAGTCAGCATTGCCGATGAAGTAGCCGGAGAGAGCCGAGGCTATAACGAGGAGAATCAGCCCGAGGATTATAAGTTTTGTCCTGAGTTTGGTCGGTCTGAAACAAATAAAAATTTATTGTAAATCCATATTGTTTCTATTCAGTTTTTTATATCGATTCATATACTCATATTTTAATATTCAATTTGTATCTATATTTTATACGTTTATTGAAACAATTGCTGTAAATGATTATTCACACATAATTATTTATATACTTTTTGCTGTAGTATTGTGCAGTGCACTATAACATTGTAGTGATATTGCTATTTCATTTAATTTTTCAAACTAATATTGTATTGTTATGTTTTCATATTACGTATCTTACGCTAAACGTAGAACTATGGAATTAGGGCATCGAGGAATGAAAGGAAAACCGATGTAAAAAGATTGAAAATAGTCATGATTTCACATGAAATAGATTAAACACAATAGTCCTTACATGTTACATTGACCCCATTACTTACTTAGACGGATAATCATTGTCGTCATTACTGAAATTGCCGTGTAAAATAGCGAATCTGTTTATAGGCGATACAAGACGAATGGTGTCCATGGGAATATCGTCCACATGAGTACTGAGGAAATTCCTTCTCTTCAGCGTTCGCTCCATTTCTATTTACTCAAAATGACCATCACACAACTGATTTAAATGTATAATAACAACATAACCTAACACTTGTTACGTTTTCGTGTGAACTTCAGCTATTTTAGATCTCAAGATCGCTGCCGAGTTGGACTGCTGACCGGCGAGTTGTATTGAATAATATACCACGTAAACTATGTAACTACACCGTTATAGCACGTCAATGACGTTGTACGTGAACTGCAGGCTGTATGCAGTGAATTTGTCTGCGGGTATGTGAAAATCGATAACAGAAACAGCTGTTTTCGCTGGCCTTCCTTACTGTTGTCGTTTCTTCACATGCCATGTAGATGGCGTTACTAGGCTTGATTTTATCGCTATCAACTTCATAGTAGTTATTGTGAACAAGGAAATCTATTTAAATTATATAAATTATTGATTATAAGAAATTATATGTATAGCACCTACATATATTTTTTAGCAAATTGTATGATATATCTGAGTTGCTGACATTTTTATTGCTCACACAAAACATTCAGGCATATTTATAACTGTGGCTTGATTATTTTACAATATAGGCTAATAATCGTCGCCAATTACCATATTTAGATCCCATAAGTGGTTACATATATGCTTATTATACTTTGTTACAATTAAAGACTAAGCTTATTTTACTATTTATAAGCAAATGGACCCAACAGACATCGAAGTGCTTTGAAAAATAGCATCTACAGCGTTACCAGTCGGATCCAAAGTTACCCTTTGCCACGTGGTAGAACTCATGTAGTTCGACTGGGGAGGTATCACCGCCACCTTCATAATCCTCCGTGAAGCAATTTATTATGTTTCGGTTTTGAGAGGCGTGGTTTCGTCCTATACCTACTTAAACGCGAGGTGAACATCTTAGCATCAAGAATCAGAACACCAAGGGTAGCAACGCATGTGTGCTCACCCTCAAGTACGACCTAATCGTACACGTGGGATGATCATTAATATCCATGGTTGGCAATCAATTTCCAATTTTTGTATGTTTTGTTTTGCTCGTAAGACGATTAAAAACCCTATTTTTCAAGCTGGATACACAATTTCATTAAAATCGTTTATCTGCTTTAATTATACACATGCTGGTAAAATTTCAAATTTCTAGCTATCACAGTTAAATAGATAAAGCCCTGTGACAAACGGATAGAGAGCTAAGTCGTAACAACAGGGTTCCGTTGGTACATTTTAGGTGGGACACCCTAAAACGTTCCATTTAGATTTTTTTTTTAAAGCCTTTATGATCAGATCAAGTTTCTGCTTTAGCTACAATAGTTTAGATCTAATGCTATATACGCCGATATATTTATTATGTAATTCTATAGATACTTACAATTTATTCTTACTTTTTGTTACAGGAACTTCGTGAAATAACGAGTGTTTTCAATTTACATTAAATTATCTGAAGGACAAATATCTTATCAATTAATCAATTAGGTAGCGTGTTTAGTGACTAGCTGATTTATTAATTAGATAGATAAGATCAGGAAATGACACGTACGGAAGGTAATGCCAATTATACTTGCATAACATTAAAGAAATATAACAAAATTATAAGAAGTGAACTATCCAAGTGAACATATGTAGTAAAAGTTCAAAGTTAGAGAACGAAAATACGCTTTCCGTGCGCATTTCTTGGTTGAAGTTTTATATACCTACTCAATATCAATTAAGTATCTATAATGTTGCAAAATAACTTATTCAAACGAACTTGGTCAAACTTGATAAAGATAGAATACGGTTGTACTCGACAGTTGGCGCTTTGTCGAGATTTTTTAAAATCTGAAGCGTCGTCTGCCCTGTCACACTAGTATCTGCTATAAAAGTTGTAAATTATGAACCTGCAATCCTAAGGTTTATAGAGTGTTCATTGCAGTTCCATACGTGACTCGTACATCTGTATGCAACTCCGAATACGACAAAAGTTAGTTTTAGTTTAATCACCAAGTGCGAATTGGTAGACATCACATATCCTTTTTTATTATTTTCTGCTTCACTAAAAAGCAAATGGGTTCACGATTACGACATATTAGATGTTATGGTATACCGCTAGTCTATCACAGTATCTGAAATGCTCTGTTTTTCTACAGATTAATAGATTAATTACGAGGATTAATAGGTAGTGATAGTTTTAAAATGTCAAAAGCAAGACTTACAACAACTAATTGGTTACGTATGAAAATATGCCGTTAGCTGCGCTTTACAAAGATTTTCCGGATTTCACAACTTTTATTTAAAGACAATAACTCTGTTTTGGAGAGTCAGTTAAAATTTACAAAATATTACCTAACAAAGGCTCATATCTTTATAGGAAGATAAAATGTGCATGCTGACACCTTGACAAGTGATTGTGCACAATGAAGATTGATAAGTACCGGCGACTTGTTAGGGTTCATCAAAGATTGAGTACCAACTCTTATATGGTTATACATAAATCTTGAATGGATCTTGAAATAAAATCATTTGATTAATTTTGATTTTTATAAACTAAGTCTATCGATCTATTGTTGGTATTTTTTTTATGAGTGGAATAAAGTTCTTGGTGAAGAATATGTGGATATGTACATAAAACTGACATTTTTGACAGATAATCTTCTCTTTTTATGCATAGCAATTTTAATCACAATTAAGTTTTGGTTAAAATAATGGAGTAATGACCCTGAATTTGGCAGACATCCGACAACAAAATATTTTACTTAGGCATATAAGAATAAATTTTCTAAAAATAACGAAAGTGCAGTTTGTTCGTTGGCTGGCATCTTTATGTGGATGATTAAAAAAAAGTATTGAATAAATAAAATAAATGTACCATAAATTATTTCATTTATTTAACGATTCTCCTAATGTGGTTTCTTTGGGTTTATTGAAATTTATTCACATTAGATTTTTTGATGACAAATATTTTCTTGACAAATAACTAGAAAAAGCAAAATTCAAAGAAAATTGGCAGATACTTAAACAACTCACGTGTGATTATTTTTTTAATTTTTCTTCCAAGATATTCAAAAAACATTTTTTTTAGAATTCTAGATATGCCTAAGTAAAATATTTTTTGTCGGATGTTTGCCAAATTCAGGATGACCCTGAACAATATAAACAATATAAAATGACCCTGAAAAATAACAATAATTTTGCAATTTATTGAATTTTATGCAAATTAAATGTAGAATTTATATCAAAATTGAATGGTATTTTTAACGGATTAAAAAGATTTCTACGAATGTGTAGACTTTTTATTGGAGCTTCAATATTTTTATGTAACATGAGCATCTATTGGTGCTTCCAAATTTCATAGTAGGTATGTGTTTCGACACATTTCTCTGAAATGAATAATTTGGCACTCCATCTCGAATATCGCATTTCTCCGAATTAATCTGCAGTTTTCAAAATATGGCCTTACATTGTTTGCCAGGCTAATAAAATATAACTAGGTATAAAAGACGCCGAAAATACCACTTTTGTTTTCTACTTTTTTATTTTACGTTTTATTTGTTATATAATTTTAGCAGTACCTAATGGTTTTACATATTTTGTGAAATTGTCAAGTATCCTTTTCTACGGTCTATCCCCAAAAAAGCAATAAGGAAGGACGAAAACATTGAAATTATCGGTTTGAGTATTGCAGCCCCCCTTTTTTACGTTTTCTAACTTTTAGTATTTGTTCTTATTGCAATTACAATAATACAAAGTCTTTAAAAATTTCAAGTATCTACTCCTATTGTTTTAAGAGATGTATCCCTGTGTCAGCGGTATGGATGGCCGGACGGACGTACGAACCGACAAAGGAGTCTTAGTAATACGTTCTTGTTTTAAACCTTTGGGTACTTTAGGTGGGTATGTATTTGAAGTAATTTGGTTCATTTTTAAGTAAAATAATATAATTGTGTTGCAAATATGCTATATAACATGAACATTTTTATATCAACTGGGCATCGTAAATAAAAAGAAAAATAAAAATAGACCCATATAGTGAAAACGATTCATATTTCGTTATGCATTCAACTTTCAATAGTAAAAATTGATTAATTTTTACACCAATATAATTTATTACATTACAACCGAACAACTTGTCATACTTAACGTTTGACAGTGAGAACTTTATCGTAGCATTTGCAGCAACTGTTAAGCCGGTTTAAATGCACGGCAAACAGCTTAAATCCAAGGAAAACATCGTGAGGATTATAAATTATGTATTCTCAAGTCTTTATTTGGTAAGGGACTTATACGTAGAGTGAAAACCGCAAAGTCCCAAGTAAAGATTTGAATATTGTGCCACCCTAAACTTATAAATTATCTACAGGGCTGCCAGTAGAACTTAGAATAGGTATATACCTCTAGGTGTATCATCAAATTTTACAAAATCAACTTTAATAATACCAGGTAATAAATCTTTGAAGATTTATGGTTCATAACTTTACATTAACGTTATATTTTAAAAATGTATACTTATTTCTGCGATCTATTTACATTTTGGGGATAAAATTTTAATTGAAACATGAAACACAATATTTGAACGACAAAAAAGTAATTTATATCAGAATTATCATTTTTTGTATCCAAGACAAGCTGGTATAAAATAGGATAGGTACATAAAATAACCAAATTATACATAATTCTTTTGTATCCAATGATACGACCGGGCAGACCCTGCTTTCTACCCAAGAAATATTTTCAAGTTTAGTGTATGCTTTAGTGGATACTAAAGGTAAATAGACAATTTAGTTGAGTTATCCGCGTCAGCGTCTGCGTTTGCTGTAAAACCACCGTTATTCAAAATTTTAAACTACGAGAAAAGACCTGTGTCTAATTAGCTTACTCTGGACACATAATTACATGTAGATAGTGACTGATCCGACTTATTAAGTGAGGGAATAAAATTGTATGCTTTTAAATATAATCTACGAATCTTTTTAGAACGCTAATCTCATATTATGTTAATATGATATATTTAGCTGACTTCAAAAACGAGGAAGTTCTAATTCCGCTGACTTACATGCTTGTACGTTACGTGATTTGTTGATTGAAAGCCGCTTTGATGATGTGTTTATATGAAGTAGTGTTCATATCGAGGGTTGTTTTGTAAAATTTGAAAAAACAAACTCATCCAAGTGGTAAAATAGGCCTTGTAGGTAGAAATTAGCAGAATAATACATATTTCAAAAAAAAAATACAGCAGATAAAATAAAATAATAGAAAGGGAATTTTAATTATTAAAAATTACATTAAAGGTTGTAAATACTTAACCTACCTGTCGCGTTCCGATTCGGGTATTTTAATCAACACATGTTTACTTTTTCTCCTCACTCCCGGCACACCGGGCTGCTTGAGCGAACTCTGTCTAATTAGTTTCACGTCACTCATTATCACTTACACTAACACAACACTATTTGTCACTAAACAATTCCGCACTATCCATTACCTGTAGCAGCGGAAGTTAGTTGTATAGTGATATAATTTCGCATACAAAACCGGCACTAATATTTTACCTCGTACGACCTCGCACGTCATAAGCTTCATTCACACGATGATATAACAGCGTGTTAAACTGGTCGAAGAAAAGGAAATAGGTTTTTGAAATAATTGACTTGAATGGTAAAAAGTAACGTAAATCAATGACGCAGGAGTCGATATGGTTTGTACACTTTACATTGAAAAATGCGGAACTAAAGATACGCTATAATCACTATCACTAACGTATACTAATTTATTTGTATAAATAAGGCTAGAATATCAAAATTATCAATATGAATAAATTACCAAAGCGCGAGACATAAAATGGTTAGTGACTAAATGACACTGAAATAATATTGAAAGTGAATTTCCTGATGCTATCTGCTTAATATCACTATTTCATCATGACCATTCACAATATTCTTTTGTGTTTACAATTAATTATCGTATACTTAGAATTTACTAGATAATTTTAATTATATAGGAAGTACTTTACTATTATAAATCCGCGATTGATGTAGATGAAATATATGCAAGTTTCGAAGTAAATAAATTTTGTATATTTTATTAATCTTATATAAAAGAACATATATTTGTTTCTACAAGTGATGTAGGTAATTGATCCAATTCAATTTGTACTAATTCATTTAGAGCAGGCTACAGTTTTAAATTTTATTAGTCTAATTAAAATAAAAGAACAATAAAACGTCCATAAACACAAAGACAAGAGAGGTCGTCTTGATTGACTTATACTTGGTATACTTAGTGGAACTGTACATACTCATCTGTACTCATCGTAAAGTAAAAGGGAAAAAACAGCCGTAGATATTCAGAAATAAATTCTATTTGCCAGAAATAACATTTGCCAGGGGGTAAAACTCGTTTAGTTCGACCGGGGAGGTACCATCGCCACCCTCATGATCTCCTTGAAGCAATTCTTGTGTCAGCTATACAGCGAACATCTTAGTCCTCTGGGGACGCCTCTGTGATCAACCTTAGGTATGATTTAATTGTGCTTGGGATGCTAATTGATGTCTATGGGTGGCAGTGACCATTTACAATCAGGTGGAGTGCATGTTCGTTTGCTACTTTTATACGATAAAAAATACTATAGAACACTTTTGAGGCACAATGTGGACGGGCCACTACAATGATGTTGTCAACCACGGTAGGCATATTATCAAGGCAGGGACAAGATAATCTGATAATTTTATTAATGGTTATAATGAGCAGTCCAATGACTGTACATCCTGGCTTGTCATACAGGCATATTGAATGCCTATGCACTATTGAATGCACAATGAATATAATGATTTTGACATTTCATTTTACTACACATTCTCTGTATTTGCATGCCTCATAAGCGGAGTGTTGAGGTATTGCTCTACTCTCGCATTACGAAAATCTGCCCTTTTGTTTAAATGAAAATGCCTCTATTTGTTGCATATTGCATTTTTGAAATACCTCATATCTGATATAAACTCCTTTATAATACTAATAATAATACATATTATGTATCTACATGTTATATAATGAGCGATTTTGGTATTCGCAAGCGAACAGGAATGATAAAGTTCCTTTTATGGTCATAGTTGTGTTTGAACATTAATTGCCGAACAATTGTAAATTATTTTTTTGTCACCAGTTTGTTTATGGTGGAAAATATTTACATACGCCTTATATTTTACTTGACTGTTTACTAACTTTACAGAGACTGGAAAAATGAGTAAACATTGTAACACAAAATATACGCGACAACGAAACGAAAAGAAATATTTTTGGATACCTTTGTAAATTAAATAGTAATTGAAATGTTTGTAGGATTTTATTTGTTTTATGTTATATAATTTAAAAGTACCTACGTATCATCTTTTTACGATGAAATTTAAATTGTTTGAATGAAATAAAAATAAAAACATTATATAACACAATTGTTGGTTCTTATTATGCACCCGTTGTACATAATAATGATATATAATTTTCTGATGAAAAACTAGGTACGTCAAAGCAACAAAAAATCATTGCAAACAACATGCAATTGTTCAATCATATTATTTTATCGAATGAATAAAAAATATAGTATTTGACGAAGACCATAATTTTCAATATAACACGACTGTACAATTATTCCGCCAATTTTGATATTGCTTCCTGTACCTAGTTAAATAAATATATATTTTTTAATAAAATGTAATTACAATATTTGTTACAACAGAATAATTTATCAAGATTATAATTATTGACCATAACTAAATTCAGCATTACGTCCACGTTATTATTCTTCCTACTGATCCTGTGTACATACTGAGAGCAATATATCTACCGCAAAAATAATGATTTTTTCATTAAATTACCGCAAACCTACTTTACAAAGATCATATAATCCGATGTTATTTGACTCTGCAAATCTAGTAAAATATTTCATCCCACGTTACGAGAACAATTCAGAAATTGAAACGGTTTGCAGTAACAAGAAATCCTAGAGAGTTTTCTCTTTGGGACAATTTATTTTAGCTACTTGGATGAGACATTGAATCATCTAGATTCCCGATTAATTTATAAACATTTTGGTAAAAGAAATAGGTATATTAATTACATTTTACCATTCAATCGTTAAAAAGTGAGTTATTCGTATTGATATGAATTAGGTTATAACAATCTGTAATATGCGAATATACAATACTATACTATATATATAATATATATCTTATAGTTACTTATATTATTGGATAGTCAGTTATTATTCAGATGTTATCAACGCAAAAATTATTCACCAATTATTTATTTTGCTATTATTTGATAAATAAAGTTTTACCTTACTAAACGTTTAAATGGGATTTTAGATTTTTTATACAGCTATTACACGTACATACGAAAATATATATATAGATCGAGCCTTAAGTAACTAACGATGATTATTTATGGTTAGACGAAAAGGATTTTCACGCACACTATAATCAATTATGTTATACGTGTAGATCGCGATAAGGTATCACAACCCGTCGCAGCGGACAACGACACATAACTGATGGTCAGCGGTCAGTATTGTGCTCAAGTTAAACCAATTGGAATGACCGTCAGTTCCCTAGACTTCAAACGGCACTAAATCACGCGGTTTATTGCAAAAAATGCATTAAAATCGTAGCATAAAATCACGTGAGTTGCGATAAATAATATTTTATGTTACAAGGAAAGCAGTCAAATAAAATCATTTAAACGCTATATTTATAAAAACGCTTCATAATGCGCCAAAATAAAAGCAAAGACAGTAATGATTGTTGACTATATAAATAACACAAAATATGACATGAATGACCTTTCGTTCAGAAAATCTCGGTTTAAGGCACGTTTTTTTTTTTGCAAAAACATGGTTATCGGTAATAATTAATATTACCGATAACCATGTTTTTGCAAGTTTCATTCGAATCCGTCCAATAGTTTTGAAGATTAGCCGGAACAAACAGATTTATTTTACTGTTTTATTATACTAGCAAGGCGATCGAGCTTCGCTCGGATATTTTTAACATAAGCAGCGCCATCTATTGTTGAATAGCTTAACTT
>DWNR01002462.1:0-13027 GCA_018250455.1 Polygonus leo
ATTTTTGTCTGTTTGTCTGTTTATCTGTTTGTCTGTTTATTTGACCGCGCATCACGTGAAAATGGCTTAACGGATTTGGATGCAAACTTGACTAATCTGTCGAGAAGACCCCCGGCCTGATTTTAGGCTATAAAATTTCACCCCTAAAAAGAAGCACAGCTAGTATATAAATAAAACACAAAAAACACGTTTGTTGTACGGGAGCCCCACTTTAATATTTCTCTTATTCTATTATGGTACTCTTCATTGCCCATTGCAACAAAAATACTTTCGCTTGTACACTGATATTGTATCCTTGACTACGCCTACGTCTGCTATCTCAACCTTTTTATCTTATAGATATAGCTGATGCCTATCTACCTTCATAGCTATAGGTATACTTATAGTATAGGTAGGTAGTAACTGTAATAAGCAGTCCATTCGATGTTGTGTGTTTACTGCCGCCCATGGACGTTAGTAACAATCCCCAAGTACGATTGTCCTCAGGAGACGTGTGCTACCTTTGCAAGATGAGTCGACAACGACTTCTCCAAACCGAAACACAATAAATTGCTAAATAAAGGATTTTTCACGATGGTATTTCCCCGGTCGAACTACATGAGTACTTTCGTCCTTTGTCTACCAAACTCAAGAATAAAAAAACATCTCCATATTGGACAGGGTCTTCACTAATACATATGCGACGAGCCTCACATGGTCTAATTGCGCCATAGGTTACACACGAGGCTAATCTTGGTCCTCAGAGGACAGTCTCAAGTACTATTCAATCGCTGTTTTCAGGTAGACTGCACGCTTGTTTTCATTTTTTTATCGTGTAAAGGTAGCAAACGAGTATGCATTCCACCTAATGGTAAGTGGTAACTGCCGTCCATGAACATCAATAATCATCCCCAAGCACGATTGAATCATACCTGATCGTTGCGTTGCTACCCCTGAGGACTAAGATGTTCGCTTCGTATATGTTATGGAAACATAAGAATTGCTTCACGGAGGATTATGAGGGTAGCGCTGGTACCTCCGCGGTCCAATAAATGAGTTCTACCACCTGACATCGTTTGTTACCGTTATACGATTAAGGCTAAGGACTCACGGCGCGTTTTTCTCCCGTGCCCGCCGCGGTGGTGAGACTGCGGTTTTATTTATAAACTCACGAGACCGGTTATTTGCGCGGTTATGCTACCGTCGCGGTTGAGATTATCGCCCGCAGACGTGGCGGGCGAAATACGCAAGACGGGCGGTTAACCTTCAGTTGAGGTCCAGATCGCCATGGACACACAACAGAAACGAGCAGTAGCGTTATACTTACTTCACCGAAGAATTAAAAAAAAATTTGGCCCAAAAGGCCCTGAAATGGCGTCTGATTTCTTTATCCCTCACGGCCCTGGCCACTGCACTCGCCCGTCAACAGAAGCCCGCAACCGCGGCGGACGCAGGTAAAAATCGCTCCGTGAGTTCTTAGCCTAAAAGGGCAAAAAAATGAGAGGAGATGAATTGATGATGATTACAAATAAAACTAATACACTTTATACATTCACATTTATTATACATATATTTGATACATTTAACATTCATTTATATAAATTAGTAAAAATATTCCTTGATGTATACTTTTAGCAAATACATGATATACCTGCATTATTACATTAACACATCTACACACTGAATAACAATACAAATTCATTGAATACATTAGAATAATTTAGGCTTATCTATATAATTCGTAATACATTCGAAAATACACGGTAAATCTATAAATTTGTGTAATATTTTTTAGGTTGGATTGAGTTACAAATTAGATTTTGAAATTATAAATAGATATCAATCTTTACAAATACTAAGTCGATATGAATCTTTTTGAAACTTTGACCAAAAAGCTGGAAAGAAGATAGATAAAGCATGGCGAGATAATGTTTATAAAAACAACATAGACTTTGTTTATTTTATAGTGAATTTATTTCAATACACCATAAAAGTATTATACAACGTATGTAAACTCCAGCGCCACATATTAAATATATACATTAGAAGAATCGTTAAACATAAATATATACTTTTTCTTAAGTTTATGTTATGGAGTTTGTTTTACCATTTCTTATAACGAAACACCTTGGAAACGGTGGTTACTATAAGTAGTAAAATAACTGTAAAGAATGAAACATATTTTGATTTTGAATATTGAGATGCACTGCACTGTTTTTAAAATAACTTTACAAACAAAGCTCTTTTAACTTTTGTTTGTGTAAATCGGCATTTTCACTTCAAAATTTATTTCTGCTTTGTCTATCTTTTTCACTGGCCTGAGTTCCAAAACATGATCTTGTAGCAGGAAAGATTATAGGTACACTTACATGTTTTAATATGGTCCACACAATATACATGATTTCTAAAACATCAACAATTTTCTGTAGGTTCAATCTCCGTGACAAAATGAATATTAAGGAATATTAATTTTATGCTTATTCTATAAGTGCTAGTGTTGAGAATGTCTCTCAAACATTGAAGGGCAGATCGATGTTTGAAAACTTAAACATAAAACCTACAAGATATTCAAGTTTTTTATGACCATAAAAATCTAAAATACAGCAGAGAGAATTCACATCGCAATAACTCAACAAAATATAGAACAGTAAAAATATATCATCAATTTCTATAATGATCAGTACAAAACGACATAAAATTATTTATTAATTAAACATATTTAAATATATTATACCGAAATATTTGTTTTGTGGTTATAAAACATATAACATTAGGTTTATAAGTCAGGCAGTGAACAGTGTGCTTACAGTATTAAATAGGATATCGAGACAAAAACGTACAACATTCAACATATTTATATTATAATAACTATGCACCTACATTTTCTATCAATAAAATGAACAATACTTGAAAAGAGCATTTATAGATTTAAAAACACATTGCGATTATTATTTTTATATATATTCATAAAATTTGAGTAGGGAACGGACTAATTTATAAATTTCATTTACCTTCGCGTAATCAAATAATAAACAACGGTCTTAGAGCAAATATTGTAAAGTCTGCAAATTAATTACATTGAATATGGGATTATTACTATGAAGTACTCAGTATGGCATGTTTATAGAGTTTATAAAGTTGAATAAAGAACTGTCTATAATATATAGATTCATAGATGGATTCTTTATTCAATAGAATTTTAACTTGTTCTTTTGGTTTTAAAGGGGGAGGGGGGGGCGTCACAGGGGTCATGACCCCCCGCAAAATTCGTACTGTCAAATTGCAAAACCTTTTAAAAATGGTCAATTTACGAAGATTGAAAACCAGATATAACTGCAGACATTCAAAATATTCTGACTCTTTTTAGCAATAAAAATAGGACACTTCCATTTGTTTTATGATGTCATTCGGATTATTGTACTTAGTATTTGTGTAATGACACCCCCCCCCCCTCTCCAATTTGCGAACCCCAAAGTCTGCGACCGCGCCTGCTTTTAAGTACATAAATAGCATATAGTCCAAGTCCACTCTTAAATGAAATAAAGAAAAAAACTTTTCAATTTTTTAAATTTATACTCTAAAATAACCCTTTCAAAGGCTATAAAGCACATTTAACATTATATATATATAAATTAAAAACGATATATAATTATATTATAACATTTAAAAAGCATGCTTAAATAATAACAATTTTAATTACAACACCGCAATAGGAACATTAAGAACAAAAAGCAATGGATAAATATTTTACAATTTACACAATTAATGAAACATAATTCAGGCCAAACTGGTTTATTCTAGTTAAAACCGGTTCAGCCTACTCATGTTACAGGACTTGAAGAGCCCTTATTCACGTAATGGACATTAAAGAGAATCGTTACTAATCAGATGGCAATTTTTCTCTCACTCTTACTTACCCATAATTTAAGTTGCGTAAATGAGAGCGCTGACAAACGATCTTACGTGAATCGTCTAACAGAAGTTCAGCTGTACTTTAGGCTAGACTAGTTTGGCTTAGACCTGACTAATTTAGAGATGTTTAAGTATATTGGTACTGAATAAATTGCCGAATAGTTTGCTGCAATATCATTTATGCCATTTTTGTGGATGTTTACAATTTGGGTTGTAATTTTGAAAGTGTATAATTAGGATTGTGTTGGCTTGTTATTCTGATGAATATGTTTATTGTACTTTACTTTGCTTATACATGGGAGAAAATTAACAGTACAATTGCAAGCAACTCTATAGCTTTAGATCTATAACTCTTAACTTATACAACAAAGTGACAAATTCTGTGAATATCCTCGATAAGTATAAGATATTCGTAAGTGTCACATTTTCATTGTTTTTTTTTAAATTTAAGACATTAATTTAAAACTAGATAATTAGGATTTGTTAACTTGATATTCTGAGAACACATTTTCTTTATGCTTTTCTATATAAAAAATACATATTGAAAATCAACTGGACAATAACCGTGTATAAAAAACTGTTGCTCATAAACAAAGACAACAAAATATTGTAGTGAGTATCCTCTATAAGCTTTTTGTGACTGTAGCCAGTGTTATTTTAAAATTTCGGCGGTAAATTTGAAACTGTATAAAATTAAGGTTATGTTGTCTTGTCATTCTGATTAATATATCTATTCTCATCTTCTTTTTAATATATTATGATAGAGAAAATTAACAGTGCAATAGCATTTCATCTGTAGCTCTTGACTTACAAAACAAAGTGACACAAAACATTATAGTGAGTATCTAACAGCTTGATGTGAACATTGCCAGACATCAGTTTTTGTACTTAAACTTCTCTTCTTTAGTTACCGGTTTAGTTTCGACTGGCTGGCTGGGCTCACCAGTCGCCCTGTCTCATTCGGACGTCCACTGAAATTAAAAAGAATAAAATATGATAATTAGGTAGCCCGTTTGCCTTTTCGCTAGGCTTAGATATAAAAAAAAATTACATCATCATGTTAATACTAGTTTGTACCAGTATGAACGGGGGCCGCTCATGACTCGGGGCCCTTGGTATTTTGCTGACTTACCAGCCTATTGTTATGCCATATAGAGCAGCTTCTTGGTTTGCAAAACGCCAGATTATTTGACGTGTCGGATAGGCAGGCGCTGATTTACTGTACTGTACTCATACATTATAATAACTAATTTTGCCAATTATTTGTTTTGGTGGGTACTACTACAATAAACCACTACAGCTTAACATCAATAATGTCAATATTGACTTATTAATCTAGTGCCATATTCACAAGTAATTATAAAATGGGATATATGTTATTATCACTTACAGTTAAATTGTGAAAAACCATATTTCATTCTTGTAATAAAACGCTATTAAATTTTAATTTTGAGAAAAGATATCTCATAAAATGTAAAATTTTTTATCTCACCCTTAAGTTGGCACCACCCTCCCTGGTCAGCTCTTGTTCGCGTCGTTCCATCTCCTCAGCACGTTGCTGCATGCGCTTCACCCTCTCTGGGTCCTTGACTCCCCGGGCTGCCTCCTCAGCACGACGTTTTTCTGCTGCCTCCACTTGCTGGCGGCGCCTTGTCTCCTAAAATCGAGATAATTGGCTAAGTGTGAGTTGCGTATATGTACAGGGTTTTTATATGACCAAAAAACTGCTTATATCATAGTGTATAAGAATAATACCATAATGCTATTTAGAGTACTACTGATGCTGACTTTTTTTTTTATTGTGTAAAGTTAGCAATAGAGCCGGCAACCACGCCTCTCCATACCGAAACACAATAAATTGCTTCACGGGGGATTATGAGGGTGCCGGTGGTACCTCCCGGGCCGAACTACATGAGTTCTACCACCTGGCTGATTTATAAGATTCATTTAATCAGGATACTACTCATACAACCTTTTTTATTTAGAAATGCTAGAGATAGGTACTAGCTTATATTGTGACCCCCCCTTCAATTAATTATTTTCTTGTTTTTAACAAATTCCCCTTGTTATACATTTGGCACAAGTTAATAACACTAAAAATAAAATGATGACTATTCTTGCTCAATAAGTGATTTTAGAATATAAAAATATTTATTTCTATTATGGAGTTTCATTCACAATTACATGTTTAAAAAAAAAGCTTTAAAAAAAAATGTGGTAATTGATAAGACTGAATAAATATATTCAGAATTAGTTAATGTTGCCTATGGATAAAAGCTCCTTTTGCAGTGTCTTTGAAGAGCCATAGTGTGATTTTTGGAGTCCCATTTCTTGGCAAATATCCTTGGAAGTTGTAAATAATTGTCAAGTTTTTCAGCATTGCAGAGGACACACGCATAAAAATTTTAAAATATAGAAAGCAAATCTAATTTATGAAATTTTAAAGGTTTAGAAATTTCTTGACTGGGATGGAATTTTTCCATAGCAATTTTGGAATACCTAGGGAGGAAGCTTCTTCGAAGTCTTACGTGTGAAAAGGCAGAAAAAACGTTAGATCAAAAATAGGTGCTTATTGCCATTAATAAACATGTATTCAGTCCTAAATGTAATTGGAAACCTGCTAGAGGTGCATCTCCACTGTTAACGATTATATTACCTCTTAGATACATTAATATTTTCTTTTTATTATTAAATATGTAAAGTTAAGGGAAATTTTAATCCTATATGAACTTACTTATCAGCAAATCTTGGGAAATTTTAATCCTATATGAACTTACTTATCAGCAAATCTTATTACAATCTTATTAGAAATTACAAATTAAAAAAGATCATCTATTTCAACTGCGATGCATAATAAGATTACATATGGAATATATTTAAAAGAAACCAGTTTTTGGTGAGAGAGTAAATTATATTCTTAAATAGGTTCCTAATGGCGTTGATAAGCTTATTTTAGGTTTTAAACTGGACTTACAGCATCTGGCGTTAGTACATCGGACGCTGAGGGCTTACAGCAAGATGTAAAAATACCCATTTTGTTTAAATACCACTATATCTTCAATGAAATTATCAACACCATCGCATAAAAATCTTATCAGTATCATCAAATTTGATTAATTAAACGTCAAAATATTTGACAGCCGTTTGGCCCTTGCGTTCAAAAACTATACAGTGTAGAGTCTGATACCTAATAACTGTTTCGAAATAATCAAATATCATGGGAGGATTTTTTAAAATCAAGAACAAGATAACAGGAAAGAAACTCATATGTTTACCAAGATACACATACAATGGAGTTGACAATCTATCTACGACGTAATTTTCAAACTTTTGCGTACTTATCAATAACAACACAAAATAGTCAAACTTAAACGATGTAAGAGATTAATAGAAACAGACTAACCATCCTTTTCCAAACTGTATTAATGTTAGCCATTATTCACTGAAAATTCAGCTAATCGCAATCGCAAAGTAAATCAACGAGCCGAGAATTAAAAATACAACTAGATATTATACCATAACATCGATCAATACTGAGGGGTTATTATCACGTTACCAACTACTGAAATGTAGGTCAAGGTCTATGTGTGGGGGATGTAAAGTACATACTTATTTTATTTAAAAAACAACGAAAACCTTTACATCGTTAATATTTTTGTTAAATTTTATAATATTAAAAATCAATCTTATAATATTTACAGTAATTCTGGTATCGATTGTACGGAGAATCGATACATCGTCAAATATCAGTGTTGCTAGTATTTTTGTTAGTTGGTCGCATTTTGTACAACACTAGCGCAAAGTAGATTATTTCGGGGGCCTGTCGAAATTTCTCAATATTCTCAAATAAAATACAAAATTACATGAAAAAATGCTATCTCGCATAGCTTTGCGCTCAGGTATGTAGAATTATTGTAATTACTTTACAATTTATCTTATTAAACTTAAAAAACATATTAACCTTCATGTTACGGTGGTTTATGTAATCGGATTGACAGAAGCAGTAAAATGTTCTTTTTTTAAAAATATGTTTTTTTCTGTAAATAGTCATTTGTTTGTATTAAAACTATAGCGTTAATTGGTGTATTTATATGCATGGGAAATGATTTATTTCAAATATAATTTTCCTATAACCTAAAATTTTCTTTCAGCTGATATTTGACATTTTAATTTTGTTAGATTTAGGAAGTTTATAGGTTAAAATTATGTAATAGTCGCACAAAGTTGTCAAAAATTGTTCCTTGATTAAAAATAAAATAATATCATAAGGGACATTTTATATTTAAAAGTCTTCGTCTTTTAAATATGTAGCATAGACAAGTCATTATACATTATCAGTAAACGTTATTTTGCTAATTTTTACTCTTTAATGTAAAAAGGAACTTTAATTATTTACCTCTATAACTGGGCTTGAGTTTAGGTTTGCTTTTATTTATTTTAGAGATATTTAAAGTATCCTGGATACAGTTAATGATTTACCACCCAGATTTATCTATGTCTTGTTTCCTAATTACATATACTAAAATGCAGGTAGATAAATAGATGAACACAATATTAGAGTACTTATATATTCATATATATTTTCTTAGACAACATACATTCTTAGGCACATACTTTAATAAGCAGTTTTTGTGTTTTATATGTATGAAATGTGTATAATGCGGAAATTGCTGGAAATTGAAGTAATATCAATAACAAGGATATTAATATTGAGAAGACGGGTTGACCACAGATGCTTTGCTAACCCTGAATACTTAGGGCTGTGTTCTGTATTAATCAAGTGAATTCAAGATGAAGATTGATCTTGAGAGCGGTTTAAATACTAAATAATGGAATTAAAGCTGCACTCAAGATCAATCTCAACCTTGAAGTCACTTTATTAATATGGCCTTAGAATCACCTATCCAAAACTTAATAATTAACAATAATTGCTTTAGGGAGGATTAAAAGATTGGGGTAGGTATATACCCTCACCAGGAAGTACACAGAGTCACCTGATAAAATTATTAATTATATTCATGTCTTTACTACTTTTTACTTTCAGCTGCCTCAAAACAGGCTGCCTCAACAGCACTGGTTGCCCGAGGCTCTGCCAGTGATGTAAGTGGTATTCGAGATGAGAAGAACTTCCCCAGGCCCGTCCGAGGAGAGCCCGGCAAAGTCAGGCTCGGCTTTGTTCCAGAAGAATGGTCAGTTCATTTAATATTACCTAAGATTGAGAGCAGTGCAAGCTTGACAAATCACTTCTGTTACTTAGCACACTGAACAGCACTTCACTTAATGCCAGTGGTTTGGATTCAATCGTTGTCTGCCGAAATTGTCAGCGCCGTACATTTAGTAGCTGTGTCATGTCAATATGAGTTTCTTGGTAGAAGGATGGTAGTGTTGACGTCAGACAAATGTCTTAGTCCTCAATGGTAGCAACAATTCTGTGGTCCACCTTAGTTGCAATTTAATTGTACTTGAAGATGATTACTAACTAGTGTTTATATGCAGCAGTGACTATTTATCGTCAGGTAGATTGCAAGCTCATTTGCTACTTTCACATAATCTATACTATCTTTTATAAAGCTGAAGAGGTTGTTTGTTTGTTTGCTTGAACTACATGAACTACTGGTCCAATTTGAACAATTCTTTCAGTGTTAGATAGGCCATTTATCGAGGAAGGCTATAGGCTTAAATCATCACGCTAAGGCCAATATGAGCGGAGAATCAACAAAAAATGTTGCAAAAACGGGGAAAATTTAACCCACTTTCTCTTATGTGACGCAAAGGGCCTTGCACGGTACTAGTAAATAATATATGTATACAGATATATAAGTCAGTACTATTTCAATTATTCCAGGTTCCAATTCTTCCACTCAAAGACCGGTGTGACTGGTCCTTACTTCTTCGGTGTGGGTCTGACCACCTACCTCTGCAGTAAGGAAATCTACGTTATGGAGCATGAGTACTACACTGGTCTATCATTGTTTGTTATGGTCTACTACGCTGCCAAGAAGTTCGGACCCAAATTGGCTGCTTTCTTGGATAAGGAGGTTGATGTAAGTAAAGAAATTCCAAACCTGTTTATTGTACTGTTAATTAAATATAGCTATAATGCAATTTCTGAACGCATCCTACCCCCTAACATCCATTTGTAATTTCTTTCTGGATGTCTGACAAGCGAATAATAGTTTCATTTTTAAGTTCAAGTTCACTTCAATACCCTGCGAAAAGAAGTCCAGTTAGGGTTGCCAAGTCCTCACACCTAATAGCTGGGAGCGCTCAGCGTTTGCGCGCTCGTAATTTGCACTTTGAAGGTGATAAGAGAGTCTTTAAGCCTATCAAAAGCCAGATACTGTTTAGTTAGGCCGGATAAGCATTCAAAAATCCTAGTTTTGTCCAATTTTAAGTAAGTAAGCAATGTTAAGTACGGTCGAAAATAGTCCCGTCGATATATCGTACTTCCTAGCAATTTAACTCAACTAACTATGCGTGAGAAGATCATCATCTGGAGAATGAAGGAAGATCGGGCGAACGAGCTCCACCAGCTGGTTTGTGGTCGCTGCCGACCATGAACATTTGTAATCAACCCCCAGTACCTGTTGACCACGGATCCGTTGCTACTCCTAAAGACTAATATGTGCGCCTCGTGTGTAAGTGTAATCGGCAACCACGCCCCAAGACCATAACACGATAAATCCATGAAGAATTATGAGGGAGGTGGTGGTACCTCCCCAGTCGAACTACACGAGTTCAAATACCTGGCAACCGATACCAAACACTGGCATTATATTAATACGTTTTTCACGCCGCCTTAAATTCGGTTATCGGTTTGAAGCGCCGACGTTCCCTGGTTCGATTCTCGACCAGACAACATTTGAATGATAAAAAATTCTGTTTTGGGGCTGGGGGATTGTACATTTGCCTTGTCCATGTCCATTGCAGCCACAACCTATAGGGAATTCTATTCTCTAGAGAGAACACACAATTGTATATAAGAGAAAGAATAAATTTCTTTCATACGATTGTATTAGCCTTATCAATGATACGGAGGCCTGAGGCTACAGGGGCCCCGAACGTATCTTTAATTTGGGCCCCCAAAAATTTCGATACGGGACCCTCTAAGGCATGTTATACCACTTGTGTTTGTGTGTGCTATTATAGTGAAATTTCAAAAAAAATATGTAAGGAACTTCATTCTTGCGATTGCACAACTTTTCATTTATGATTGTAGTCAAAAGTTTAAAAATGTCTATCAATTAATTCTAGACAATCGAGTCAAGCTGGAACGAAGACAGGGAGCAGTCCATCAAGAGTCTACAAGACGCCATCGCCCAGGAGAAGGACGCGCAGTGGCGGGCGCAGGGCCAGGAGCTGCTGATCGAGGCCAAGAAGGAGAACGTGCTGCTGCAGCTCGAGGCTGCCTACAGGGAGCGCATGATGAACGTTTACAATGAGGTGAGTTCATGTTAAACATGTAATCCAGCGTTTAATGAGTTTTTTAACAAATAAAGGTAGCAAACGAGCTTGCGGTTCACCTAAAATCTCCCAAATAATCCAAGCACAATTAAATCATACTTAAGTTTGATCGCAGATGCGTTGCTACCCATGAGAATTAAGATGTTCGCCTCATGTATAAGTATAGCCGGCAACCACGCCTCTCCAAACCGAAACGCAATAAATTGCTTCTCGGGGGGATTATGAGGGTGGCGGTGGTACCTCCGCGTTCAAATTACATAAGTTATATCACCTGACAATTAAGTAGCAAACGAGCCAGCAGTCCATCTGTTCATAAGTGGGTTTTATATCATTTCATAACCGTCTATGGACATTTTTAGTCATCCTCAGATAGTATTGAAGTCCTACTTGAGGTCAAACATAAATCGTTTTACCCGAGGGCTAATATGATTGCTTCATGTATAAAAGTGAGTTACAACCACACTTTTCCGATCGAAACAAAACATGCTACTAAACAGCTGTTACGCGGCGGAAGGTAGGGCGGTAACAAGTCGGATATACAGATTATACGACAGAGTATATTTGTAAGTTTACAAGGTGGTTAGAAGTTTACAAGTGGTAGAACTCGTTTAGTTCAACCAGGGAGGTATCACCGCCACTCTCATAATCCTCCGTGAAGCAATTATTGTGTTTCGGTTTGGAGAGGTGTGGTTGCCAGCTACACTTATATACGAGGCGAACATCTTAGTCCTCAGAGATAGCAACGCATTTGTGATCAATCTTAGGTATGATTTAATTGTACTTGGGGATGATTACTGATGTCTATGGGCGGCAGTGACCACTTACCATCATCTGGTCTGCATGTTCGTTTGCTACCTTTATACCAAAAATAAAAGTATATAACAGTGTATATAGCTTACACTGATATGTCGTATGAAAATTCCAGGTCAAACGTCGTCTCGACTACCAGCTGGAGAAGTCGAACCTGGAACGCCGTCTCGCCCAGAAACACATGGTTGAATGGATAGTAGCCAACGTGACCAAGGCCATCACCCCCGACCAGGAGAAGCAGACCATGGACCGCTGCATCGCGGACCTTGCAGCGCTCGCTCGCTAGGAACTGAACATGTAGAATATTGTACCGGTTATTTATGAATAAAGAGATCGTAATCAGTTGACAGTTGTTTTCTTCCAGTCCAACGATATCTAGGGAATTTAATCTCGCGCCTTTTTTCTTTTGCCTACAGACAATCCCGGGATCCCGGGATTGGGGATAGGTAGTGAAGAGTCAGAGAATAATTGTGTAAAAATCATCTTTTTAGTTAAATTTTCATTATCAGAATGGTAGGTATACATTAAAGTTTAACAAAATTATACCTTCTCTTAAAACATAAATTTTAAACTTCAAAAACAAAAATCAATTTGAGTTAAATAAAACGTATTCTTCTACGACATAAATATGAATTATTAAATTATAATGAGATTTTATTTCACTGTTCGTAAATATTCCTTTGGCCGTTCTTGCTCTAAGTTTTGTATAGTAATCGAAAATGAATTCAAGTTTCAGGTTTAAAAACGTGTGGGACTAAATTTCAAATATTCAGATTCAGATTAATTATATCGTGTGCTCACTATCGGACTATAGCCATTCTGTTGTGTGAATTACTCGTGTAACTGATATATATATATATAT